>JAODAL010020912.1:0-68312 GCA_025379985.1 Phyllomedusa bahiana | reverse complement strand
AAGGTCGGAAACGTAAGCAAGCGAGGGTCCCGGGGAAATCAAGACTGAACTCCAGTACCTCTAAACGCACCAAAAACACACCAACAACTGGCGGGAAAAGTGCTGGGGCGGTTTCCTTAAATAAAACCAGCGCCCAAAAAAACCAATTTATGGGCCCTGCCCTTTTAAAAATTTAGAGAACCGGCGGCCATGTCCCTAAGCAGGGGCACGCGCATGGGCCAGGAAGGAGGAGCGGTCTTTCACGGAGCGCAGACGGGAAGGGGGAAGCACGCCGGCAGCAAGGGATGGCGGGGCAGCCGCAGGCCGGCCGGGGCCCCCCTGGAGCGGGGGGTGAGGGTCACGGGGGCAGGGGAGCCCACACCCCCGTGATAGGGATACTCCTGATGCTTGCAACCAAGAAATCATTAACGGCCTTTCTCTGTTCATGGGGTCGTAAAATATATAGAGTGGAATTCTAACAGGTGGAAATGTGCATATCAATATAGTTGGGGGGAACCCCATTCTCCGCTGAAATCAAGGGGGTGGTTTTGGTGCTGTAGGAATGGTAGATGGCCTGCTTTTTTTCCCTGGCCTTTTTAAACATCTTACGATGGGTAAAGACTTGAGGAACCGTTTGTAAACCAGATTGAACACGGTCCATGCGGGGAGCATTGGTCAGCCCCCCCTTGTTACAGCGCGGACCCATTTTCCTTCCATTGCTTTCAATGGTTCCAAAATTTTCAGTTGCCCGGGGAGGAACCCCAAAAATCTTTTTTAGTCTTGAAAAGGTGGAGCTTCCTCCCCTGTGTCACTTTGTTCGCCCGGCAAACCACGTGTAAACTGCTGACAGCCCGTGCCCGACAGTGCTATGATGAGGTGCAATAAGACTTTGGGGGCTGAGGAGGAGGAGGCGGACATTGACCACATTCAGCATTTGACAACGGAAGGAAAAATACGACGTCTCATGCCAAGTTTCTGGAGGTGGAGGAAAACACATTCAAAACCCCGTGGGCGTAAAGGACATGTACTGTCCCCCACTGTATTTAAGCTCCAACACCGTGCTGCTTGCACTTTGGAAAACATCGACAGGCTCAAACTGGGCCCACCTTTTCTTCTACATATTTGTGCAGCGCTGGGACTGCCTTTTTCGAAAAGAAATGACGGCTTGGGACTCTCCCCCTTGGCTCGGGAAAGCCATCAGTGCTCTGAACAGTGCAGAGCCCCACCCTTTTAAAGGGGGGGCCCGTAAAACCCCCAACTTGGAAGGAGCATGGAGCTTCTACGCCCTTAGGGGGCTGACACATACTCCTGTCTTTTGGGAATCGTCGGAACGATTGCTTGTGTGAGAGGGCGAGGACAGGAAATCTGGACCAGATGATATTGAAAACAAACGGCTCCCTTCACAGAGGTGGTGGAGCCGACTGTCTGAAATGGCTTGCTCCCACTAGGTGCTGTTGCTGCCAAGAGGGGGGACCACCCATCTGAACCCCTTTTTTCCCAGGCCATTTAATGGGGACGCTGCATAGTTGACACAGGGGCCGTGGTGCCAAATTAGGGGCCCGGGGACGCTTTACTTTCTGCCCATTTTTTTCGCATATCCTATGTTCGCCCCCTCCAGTGTCCCTTTGGGAAAAAAACTGCCCCACCCCCGAGTAGGGGATTTACCCCAAAGTCGGCCCCCTGACTGAGTGCAACCACCCCTGCCTCGGTGTGCCCCGCACCATACTTTTTAGCTGGAAGGGACCGCGAAGCGGGGAGTCTACCGGGGCCCTTTGGGGTCACAACCTCGCACTGCGCTACCCGCTGAATCCCCCCACACACCCAAATTTCTGCTGGCCCCGCCTACGTGCAAACTGCCCTCCTCTTCTTCCCCCACGATTGAGAAGCCCTTCTTCACCCGGCCCCAAAATGGGGATTGACTTCACGTCATCAATCTTTTTTGCCCGTCACTGCGTCCTCCTCAATGGTCCGGTGTACAGACCAAACGCTCGCAACATAACCCCATGCCACTTCCACATCACTACTTCCCGCCTATTAAGAAGCTTGGATGACTGCCCCAAATCTTTGTTTGCTGTCACTGTCTTCCAATAGTTTTGTCCTCGTATAGTAGCGTAGAGCCCGCCTCTAGTAGTTCTTGAGGGAACCGAACGGGACAGAGGGGGGTTAGGAAAGGGGAGGGCCCCTGACCCGCTCCCGTCATGCCAACAAGGGTTGTTTTGAGAACCCACCAACCCCACCGGGGTGGAGTTGTCCGATGTCATTGGGAGGAAGTATTTTGTCAAACCCTTCAAGAACCGTTTTGGTTGGGGGTCAACACACACCGCTAGATGCAAGGTACTCTGGCCCCGCCGAGTCACCCCTGCTGCGACTTTCCTTACTGTCCTGCAACCTTGGCCTGCTCCAGTAATCATTTTGTGCCACGCTACTCTACAATTTGGAAGGGCCTCCACCCTCTTTTTCTGACATACTATTTATCAAAAAATCGACAAACAACAAACTCTGTCTGTATATGATAAATACGCACAACTGAATTTTCATCAGCATTCCCCACAAAAGTGATTTAAATTAACTCTTTTGCACAGAATAAAATAATACCCTACAGGACTCAACATTGAATGATTTCAGGCGTTGTATGGGATAAAAAATACACACACCCTGTATATGACTCAGAAAATACCACACAAACATAGGAAAAATTCACTCTTGGCCACAGAATGCAAATATCCCAAAAATAAAAAACGCTGGTTCAGGAAAGGGTGTATATATGACATCACACCTGTGAAGGTCCTTTTTCACCCCATAGCTGAAAAATTGAAGTATTTGTCCAATCTATGCTGCTACAGACAGAGCTTTGGTCGATCGAATAGACAAAGTGACAAGAGGCAGAATTTAACATGGCTGCCGTATTTAAAAAGGCTGTGACGGACACAGAAGCTGGCTGGCTGCTGATTGGCTTCATACTGCAGAAAAAATGTCATTGAGGGTTTCCTTTCTTGCCTCCCATCATTATCACTGTCCCACGTTCACTGCCATATTACACGTGGCCAATATAGATTTGTTTTACCGTGAATCTCCATGAACATCAGCATCGTTCAGAATCGAATTTTTCACGGAAATTCTAAACGAATTCCACTTTGTTAGAATCCATTTCGCCATCCCCATAATGTTAGACCTCTACAATAGCCCCCTCCTCCTGTCACATATAGACCAGGTGCTCTAGCCCCCTCTCTATTACATACAAGACAGTGCTGTCGTCTCCACCTCTGTCACATAAAAGACTACGCTGAAGCCTTCCCACTGTTAATTAGATGATTCTCCAAGTGAAAGATCACTGGTTCAAATCGAGCTGAACTGGGAAGGACGTCTCGTCTTTTTTCGGCCTACAAACAATAAACTATGAGATCATCCATAAGAAGGTTTTTCCAAGAAAAGAGAAAACAGCATCATCCACCACATTGAAGCGTTCATTTGGCCAAGAAGAATTGAAAAACCTGCATCATGTGAGGCCATGACAGCTGGAAGAATATGAAATGAAGTCCGTCCACCATTCAAAAGCCAATAGTGGATGTCCCAGTGGAAAATAATCGGAGTCAAAAAATTGGCTCATTAAAAGTCCTATCAGTTCGACTCCACAAACACTGCAGTGGAGTGCTTGTATGCATCGTTATAATGAGATCACAGACATCAATGCAATGCACCATGCACAACACGCATTACACAGGTCTGATTGGTGGACCGAAAAAAGGTGAAGAAGACCTCGACTTCAGATATAAGAAGCGTTGAATCAAGTTTCCTAAATAAGTAAGAGAAGTGGACATTGGAAACTGGTGATTTGGAACGATGAGACAAAAGTCTATAGAACGGGCTCTGATGGGTGCAGAAGGATTTGGAAGAATGGGGCGAACGATCGAGAATATGAATGAACGTTCCAAGTTCTGTGGAGGAAGCCTGAAGAATGGGGATGATTTCACAGTCAAAGATGTTGGATAATTTTGCCAAGAGGATCGATGGTAAATCTCAAATGCTGAGCTAATGTGAGAAACCAAGAAGAGTCCAATCCAAAGAAAAATCATGTATAATAAAAATTTACTTATTATATTCATACTCACAAAAAGAAGAGAAAACATGGACACTTAAATAAACATAGTAAAGGTCAAAACATACATAACGGAGGAAGAGTAGCAAAACGACCATGATTTGGAGGGAACAAGCACAATAATAGTGTCCCAAGTACCACCCAACCTTGGCTTATTTGACCCTAAGGGATATTTCCCTCTTGGTCCCCAATATTTGTTGTGTCTTACGTTCCCTTAGGTGCGTGTCTCCTTTTTTTCTGGTTGTTTTTGGTTATTTGAGATCTTATTTGTTGTGGTATATTATTCTGTCTCAATTTATTATATTCTATTAAAAGTTATATTTTCTATAATTTTATACACAAAAACTTTTTGTTTTAGCTTTGGTTGTTTCTATTTGAACCCTAAGAAAGGCCTAAAAAAACGGGAGAAATCGCCCTAAATTATGGGCGCCCCGTCACGAGCTTTCCCCTATCGCATACTGACCATATATAGTAATATTACACAGAAAAAATCCCAACCTGTTTCGATTCCACCCCTTCTAGTCTCATCAGGGGAATAGTATAGGGAGATATTCAAAAATCAGAAAAAGGAAAAAAAAAGGTCCACACTATAAACCTAAAAGGACCAATGGGTAAAGGCCCCAAGAAGACACTAGTACCTAACAAGCACAAACAACAACTTATTTAAGACATAACCCAACACCATATAAATACGTTTCCCAAAACCAAAAATTTAAACGAGCATCTTTAGCTCCTAGAAAGAGAGTTTCAGCACAGCAAACAGCAGTGTGGGAAAGGTTTTAAAACTGATATTGAGCCGAGTGAACAGTCTGCGAGTGTGTTTGCCTTAAAATGTTTACTTTTAAATGTTGGAGACTTAAGCAATTATTTTGGAAAAGAGAAAAAAACAAAACATCTACACACCCACCTTTTTTTTTTTTTTATATTTTGTTTTAAGAAATTTTTGGGGGGGGGGGGAGGTTTTTTTTAATAGGGGACAGTTTAAAATATTGTGGGGTTAAAAAAAAAATAAAATCTGCCCCCCATTTATAAATTTTAAATAATTGTATTCAAATATCTTTTTGGTAACCCATCCCCATGAGTTTTTTCCATGTATTTTTTGGGAAACCCCCCCCCAATGTGGGGCTGGTATCCCCCCATGTTGGGCCCCAACAAAAACCCCCTGGTTGGCAAAAATTGTATTTCCCCCCCCCCCCCCCCCATCCCACCTTTTGAAAATGCCCAAACAAACCACCAAGTTTCGAGGGACATACTGTCTCTGTGGCAAGAATGTGTGCACACTGCACATTTCTAAGCCCGTATCCCGGATCTAAATGATCAAGTGGCAACCCAATGAGATCCATTGCCAACAGGAAGCGAGCCGGGCTGCCCACTGAGCAAGTCACTCGCAGTTAGAGCGTGGGGAGGGAGGCAGCATGGAGTTTCAGGAACATGAGGCACTAGCTTTGTAACAGTCAGAAAGAAGGGTAGAGGTGAAGATTTGTCAGGGAGCTAGGCCTGAACTGGTACATTCACCCCAAACAAATTTGCAAGATTGGCAGATGAAGGGGGATATCGGCTCAGAAATAGCATTGCTGCAGCATACACTACCAACTGTCTGCTCCAGTAAGATGGGAATAGGATGCATGTCAGGCTAGACATGTGCATAGTAGTTGGGACTCCATCATTAGCGAAACAAGACCGAGCAATCTGCCACAAATGTAATGAAAACAAAAAGAAAAACAAACACCATCTCACCCAAGGTATAGTAGATCATCACGTGACCCTCACTGCAGTTGCAGAATCACAGAAGAATAACGAATGTCCGAGCTGATGTATTGCATTAATAAAATCCTCGTTTATTTAGAATCCAAGAAACAAAAGGAAAATCCAATAAAAAAGATACATCTCACCAATTTCAGCTGGTACGTAGTGTCCTTAATCGGAGAATAAAAGCATAACCAACAAAGACACACTATATAGCCCTAGCAATGTACAAACACTATTTGGATAGTAAAGGGAAAGAGGTTGTCTAGAAAACAAAATACATAGTAACAAACAAAATGTAAACAACACAGGACAACCGAAACAAAAGGACAGGATACATAATATAACAAATAGCAACTAATAATAGCATAATTAAATCCAGTTCTATGAGTCAAAAGGTGCACGATCTTTAGGGTAAAGATCCAGAAGATTCAGGAGTTTCAAAAGTTTCCTTCTATGATCTCCTCCCCTCACAGGAGGATTAACCCCTCTCTATAACCTATTATGTAGACGATCCACATTGCCCCCCGCATGGAGTAGGAGAAGTGCCCTCAATCGCAGAGACATTGAGTGGTGTGCAGTAACCAACCTCTGAGAGTAAGTCTCCTAATACGTTCCTATTAATTTACAAGTGGTACAGCGCCCACATACTGCACATGACACTGTAGACATGAAGCCCGATATACAACATAACGGGTGTTACAGTTAATATATTGTTTAATAGAAAAAAAATTTCCAGTTTGAAAAGATTTATAGGAAGAGGATTGGCCAAAGACTTTCCAGCAGTCAAGTCCCTTAAACAGCCTAGTGTCTAAACCACGTAGGAGTAAATATCTGAGGAGTTTAAAGAGGCTGGAGGAGAGACGCTGTGATCAAAGTTGGTGCCCTTCTGGCGTCACGTTTAAAACCCACATCAAAACAATGGCAAGTAGTGGAACTATGGAGAAGGAAAGGCAAAAAAATTTTTATCATGATGTTAAGATATCACGAAAACTCTAGGCTATAAGACGTAGAGAAAAACTAAAGGAGTTTAAAAGAATTAGTAAAATTAAGAACATAGTTTTGATTATGAAATGTATATTTGCAGTTTTTACGGTCACTCACTCAATGCATAGTCTTTTGCTCGTGCAGAAACTCCAATAAGGGATATTTTCTACTCCTCAAAGTCTCCCAGAGATAGTGTGCACTTTCTACTAAAAAATTTTTGACATCTAACACTATGGCGTCCTAGCACGTAACCTCTCCCCCACATGTATGTTGGTTAATGTAATCTTTCGATACACGACTGGCATGGAGAATATTGTTTCCAGCAGTACTTTTTCCCATATTGGAAATAGAGTCATTAACCACATCCAGCGCCAAATCTAAAAAATCAATATGTGTGAATGTGAAGAAAAACAAAACAATGTTCAGAATGAAAAGGATCGGAATCGTGGAAGCAAAAATTCTCTCCACCAAAGCCATATAGATATTTGGCGATGGAATGGGGAAAATGGCTCCCATGGGGCACCTTGATCTGAATAAAAAAGTGTTTCTCAAATTTACAAAAATTGTTTTTAAGCAAATAATGTAGACATCATCATCTCCTCAACAACAACCACGAGGAGGAGGCAAAAGAGAGAGATGAAGTCTACATATTTGCTTAAACACAATTTTTTCAAATTCGAGAAAACCTTTTATCTTCAGATTACAGGTGCCCCTGTGGGAGCCAATTTTTCCCCATCCATCGCCAATATCTATATGGCTTGGTGGGAGAGCATTTTTTTGCTCTCTGATTCCAATCCTTTTCATTCTGACATTGTTTTGTTTTTTCTTCACATTCCACACATATTGATTTTTTAGATTTGGCGCTGGATGTGGTTAATGACTCTATTTCCACCTATGGGAAAAGTACTGCTGGAAACACTATTCTCCATGCCCATTCGTGTCATCCGAAGCATACATTAACCAACATAACACTGTGGGGAGATGTTACGTGCTAGCGCAATTTGTTCAGATGACAACACTTTTTTAGTTAGAGAAGTGACACTATCTATCTGGTAGACTTAGGAGGTAGAAAATAACCATTATTGGGAGTTGCAACGAGCTAAAAATATGCATTGAGAGAGACCCGACAAAAACTGCTATATCCACTCAAAATCAAACAAGTCAAAATTTAAAAATTCTTTTAAAACCTCCTTTATTTTTCTCTACGCTATAGCCTAGAGTATATCGTGATATTCACTAACAACCATTAAAATCTTTTATGCCTTACCTCTCCCGCTCGAAATCCACTACTTGCCCATTGTTTTGGATGATGGTTATAAACGTGTCGCCAGAAGGGCACCCAACTTTGACACAGCGACTTCTCCAAGCCCTCTTTAACTCCTCAGATACAACTCCAACCGAGTTACGACACTTAGGCAGTTACAGATGTCCTGCAGTAAAGTCCTTTGCCAATCCACTTCCTATAACTCTTTTCAAACCCTAGGAAATATTTTTTTCTATTAACCAAATATATAACTGTAACACCCTGTTATGTTAGTTATATCTGGCATCATTTCAAACAGTGTCATGTGCAGAACGAGGGCTAGTACCACTGGTAAATTAAAGGAACTGATTAAGGAGACATCTCTCAACAGAGGACACTGCACACACACAAATGTCTCAGCGAATTCACGGCACATCTCCTAAACCATGCGGCCAATTGTGACTCGCTCTCCATACAAGGAAAAGAGAGGGTTAAGTCCTCCTGTGATGGAGAGATCATAAAAGTGGAAACTTTTGAACCGTGAATCCTTCTGGATCATAACCCTAAAGACTCCGTGCACACTTTGACTCAATAGACATGATTTAAATATACAATAATAGTTTCATAGTTATTATGATTATGTAATTCCTGTCCTTTTGTTGGTTGTCCCTGTGTGTATACATTTTTTGGATTACTAAGTCATCTGTTTTCAAGAAAACACCATCTTCCCTTTACTATCACCACATGTGTTTTGTTAAATGCTAGGGCTTAAAAAGGATGACCCTAATGTTTGAATGCTTTTATTCTCCGATTAAGGACCCTAGTACCAGCCCTGAAATGCGTGAGATGTATCTTTTATCTTGGATTTATCCATTTGTTCTTTCAGCTTCTAAATACACGAGTGATTTTATTACTGCACTACATGAAAAAAAAAAAAAAAGCAATATAAAAACAGCCTCGACATTCGTTCATTCTTCTGTGGAAACCTGCACCTTCCAGTGCGGTCCGAGCGAATTACACCTTAGGGTGAGCTGGTGTTTGTTTTTCTTTTTGTTTTCATACATTTGTGGCAGATTGCCCTGTCTGTTTCTCTAATGATGGAGTCCCCAACTACTAGCACCTGTCTAGCCTGACCTGCACTCCTATTCCCCATGCTTACAGGAGCAACAGGGGAGTGTCTTGCTGCAGCAAGTGCTATTTTCGAGCCGATATCCCCCCTCATCTGCCAATTCTTGGCAAATTTGTTTGGGTGTACCAGATCAGGCCTATCCTCCCTGTACCACTACTTCCCTCTACCCTTACTTTCTGCGACTTTTTACCCAGCAAGCTGCCTCATGTTCCTGCACCTCCAAGTGCCACCACTCCCCAGCATCAACACCCGATTATAGCACAGTGGGCAGCCGGCTCGCTTCCAAGTTTGGCAATGATCTCAGTGTTGCCACTTGCTCATTTAGATCCAGGATACTGCTTCTAAATGTGCAGTGTCACACAACCTTGCACAGCAAAGTAAGTCCACTCGCACTGTTGCACAAGATGTCATCCATTGCACAGGTAGTGCACGGACAGCATTGTCAAACATGGAACTCCAGGGGGATGTTACCAAAAAGATATATGAATAAATTATAATAATAAGTAGTACAATACTGTCCCCTATAAACTCCCCAAATCTAAAGTCTCTCAATCTTAAGTCTCCAACACTTAAAAGAAACACATTTTAAGGCAAACACACTCGCAGACTCGTTCACTCGCTCAAAATACTCAGTTTTAAACCTTTCCCACACTGCTGTTTGGCTGTGCTGCAACCTCTCTTTCAGGAGCAAAAGATGCTCGTTTAAATTTTTGGTTTTGACACGTATTTATATGGTGTTGGGTTTATGCACTTAATTAAGTTGTATGTTTGTGCATGTTAGTACTAGTGTCTTCTTGGGGCCTTAACATTGGTCCTTTTAGGTTATAGTGTGGACCCTTTTTTTTCTTTTCTGATTTTTGATATCTCCCCTATACTATTCCCCTGATGAGATAGAGGGGGCATCGAAACAGGTTGGGATTTTTCTGTGAATATACTATATAGGGTCAGTAAGCGATAGGGAGAAGCTTGTGACGGGGGCGCCCTTATTAGGGCGATTTCTCCCATTTTTAGGCCTTAGGGTCAAATAGAACACAAGCTAACAAATTTGTGTATAAATATAAAATATAACTTTTAATAAATATATTAAAAACGAGACAGAATAAGTATACCACACAAATGAGATCCTCGAATAACCAAAAACAACCAGAAAAAAGAGACACTGACCTAAGGGAACATAGACAAAACAAATATAAGGGACAAGAGGGAAATAACCCTTAGGGTCAAATAAGCCAAGTAGGGTGGTATTGGGGCACTATTATTGTGCTTGTTCCTCCAAATCTTGGTCGTTTTGTACTCTTCCTCCGTTATGTATGTTTAGGACCTTTACTATGTTTTTTTAAGTGTCCATGTTCTTCTCTTCTTTTTTGAGTATTGAATAATAAAAGTTAAATTTTATATACATGATTTTTCTTTGGATTGACATCTTCTAGGATACTCACATATAGCTCAGCATTGAGATTACCATCGATCCTTGGCAAATATCCAACATCTTTGACTGTGAAACATCCCAATATCATCAGGCTTCCTCCACAGAACTTGACAGTTCCTTCAATTTCTCGATCCGTTAGCCCCATTCTTCCAAATCCTTCTGCACCCATCAGAGCCCGTTCTATAGACTTTTGTCTCATCGTTCCAAATCACCAGTTTCCAATGTCCACTTCTCTTACTTATTTAGGAAACTTGATTCAACGCTTCTTATATCTGAAGTCGAGGTTTCTTCACCTTTTTTCGGGCCTCCAATCCAGACCTGTGTAATGCGTGTTGCATGGTGCTTGCATTGATGTCTGTGATCTCATTATAACGAAGCATACAAGCCACCTCCACTGCCAGGTTTGTGACGTCAGAACTGATAGACCTTTTAATGAGCCAATTTTTTGACTCCGATATTTTCCCTGGACATCCACCTATTGGCTTTTGAATGGATGGACGGACTTCATTTCATATTCTTCCAGCTGTCATGGCCTCACATGATGCAGGTTATCAATCTTCTTGGCCAAAAGACCGCTATCAATGAGGTGGATGATGCGTTTTCTCTTTTCTTGGAAAACCTTCTTCATGGCTGCTCCTCATAGTTTCATAGTTTGTAAGGCCGAAAAAAGACGAGACGTCCATCCAGTTCAGCCTCAATTTGAACCAGTGACTTTTCACTTGAGAATCAATCTAATAACAGTGAGGAAGGCTACAGCAGTAGTCTTTATGTGACAGAGGAGGAGACTACAGCACTGGTCTGTATGTAATAGAGAAGGGGGCTAGAGCACCAGTCTATATGTGACAGAGGAGGGGGCTATAGTAGAGGTCTAAATTATGGATGAGCGAATGGATTCTAACAAAGTGGAATTCGTTTAGAATTTCCGTGAAAATTCGATTCTGAACGAAGCTGAAGTTCATGGAGATTCACGGTAACAAATCTAAAATGGCCCCGAGTACATGGCGTGACTTGGGGCAGAGAACTATGGGAGGAAGAAAAGAACAACCTCAATGACATGTACAGACATGCAGCCAATCAGCAGCCAGCCAGCTTCTGTGACGTCATAGCCATGTAAATAGCCATGTTAAATTCTGCCACTTGTCACTTTGTCTCTTATGCACAAGTATCTGTCTGTAGCAGCGCTAGATTGCAAAATACTTCCGATTTTTGAGCTACTGGGGTGAAAGATCTTCACAGGTGTGTGTCATATACACACCTGTTCCTGAACCAGCATTTTTTATTTTGGGATATTGCAACCTGTGGTCAAGAGTTAATTTATCCTCTATTTGTGGGGTATTCTGAGTCAAATCCAGGGTGTGTGTATTTTTTTATCCCATACACGCCTGAAATCCATCAAGTTGAGTCTGTAGGGTATTTTATTCTGTGCAAAAGAGTTAATTTATCCACTTTTGTGGGGAATTCTGTATGAAATTCAGTGTGCGTATTTATCATATACAGACAGAGTTTGTTGTATTGTGAATTTTTGATCAAATAGTATGTCAGACAGAGAGGTGGCAGGCCCTTCACATGTGAGTAGCAGTGGCACAAATGATACTGGAGCAGGCACAGGTTGCAGGACAGTAAGGAAACGTCGCAGCAGGGGTGACTCGGCGAGGCCAGAGCTACCTGTGTCATCTAGCGGCTGTGTGTTGACCACCAACACAACGGTTCTTGAATGGTTGACTAAGTCATCTACTTCCTCCCAGATGACATCGGACAACTCCAGCCGGTGGGGTTGGTGGGTTCATCAGACACAACCCTTAGTTGGCATGACCCGGGAGCAGGTCAGGGGCCCTCACCTTTCCTCAACCCACCTCTGTGCCGTTCGGTTCCCTCAAAGAACTACTAGATGCTGCGGGCTCTACGCTACTATACGAGGACAAACTATTGGAAGACAGTGAGCAGCAAACAAAGAGGTGGGGCAGTCATCCACTGCTTCTTGAAGTAGGCGGGCAAGTAGTGATGTGGAGAGTGGCATGAGGGGTTATGTTGCGAGCGGTCAGGATCTGTACACCGAGACCATTGAGGAGGACTGCAGTGACGGGCAAACACTGATCAATGACGATGTAGTCAATCGCACTTGGGAGCCGGGTGAAGCAAGGGCTTCATCATCATCGTCCGGAGAAGAGGACGGCAGTTTGCACGTCAGGCAGTGGCGCAGCCAGCAAGTTGGTAGTGTGGCTGGGAGTCAGCAGGGTAGCAGCAGTGCGAGGTTGTGAGCCAAACGGCCCCGGCTAGACTACCCGCTTCGCAGGTCCCTTCCAGCATAGAAAGTAGTGGTGCAGGGGCACACCGAGGCAGCGGTGGTAGCACTCAGTCAGTGCCGAGCGTTGGTGGTAAAATCACCTACTCGACGGTGTGGCAGTTTTTTGCCAAGACACTGGAGGAGGCGAACATAGGTATATGCAGAATAAGTGGGCAGAAAGTGAAGCGTGGCCAGGGACCTAACGTTGGCACCACGGCCCTGTGTCAACATATGCAGCGTCACCATTCAATGGCCTAGGAGAAAGGTGTCTCAGATGTGGTGGTCCATCCTGCTGCAGCAACAGCACCTAGTGGGACGCAAGCCATTTCAGACAGTCAAGGCTCCACCACCTCTGCTGAAGGGAGCCGTTTGTCTTTCACATCATCATCTGGTCCAGATGCTCCTGCTCCTCGCCACTCATCACACAAGCAATCGTTCACCGAGGCGATTGCCAAAAGACAGGAGTATGTGTCCAGCCATCCTAAGGCGCAGAAGCTGACCATGCTCCTGTCCAAGTTGGTGGTATTACAGCCCCTCCCTTTCCAAGTGGTGGACTCTGCACTGTTCAGAGAACTGATGGCTTGTGCCGAGCCAATGTGGAGAGTCTCAAGCCGTCATTTCTTTTTGAAAAAGGCAGTACCAGCCCTGCACAAATATGTAGAAGAGAAGGTGGGCCAGTCCTTGAGCCTGTCGATGTCTTCCAAAGTGCACGGCAGCACGGATGTGTGGAGCTGTAACTACAGTCAGGGACAGTACATGTCTTTTACGACCCACTGGGTGAATGTGCTTTCTGCCCAGCCATACCAGCACCTTGGACATGAGACGTCGCTATCTCCTTCACGTTGTCAAACTGCTGAATCTGCGTCAATGTCCGCCTCCTCCTCCTCAGCCTCCACAAGTCTTAGTGCACCTCCATCATAGCACATGTGCAGGGCACGGCGCTGTCACGCAGTTCTACACGTGGTTTGCCTGGGCGAACAAAGTGACACAGGGGAGGAACTGCTCCACGTCATGCAAGACTAAAATAGATTTGTGGCTTCCTCCGCAACAACTGAAAATTGGAACCATGGTGACAGACAATGGAAGGAACATGGCGTCCGCGCTGTACCAAGGAGGGCTGACCAATGCTCCCTGCATGGCACACGTGTTCAATCTGGTTGACAAACGGTTCCTCAAGTCTTTCACCCATCTGTAAGATGTTCTAAAAATGGCCAGGAAACTATGCAGGCACATCTACCATTCCTACAGCACCAAGCACACCCTCCTTGATCTGCAGCGGCAGAATGGCTTCCCCCAAACATATATTGATATGCGACATTTCCACCTGTTAGAATTCCAGGCTCTATATATTTGACTGACTCTATGAACAGAGAAAGGCCGTTAATGATTTCTTGGTGATGCAAGCAGACAGGAGTACTCCCTATCACGGGGGTCGTGGGCTCCGCTGCCCCCCGTGACCCTCACCCTGCTCGCAGGGGGCCTGGCGCGGCGGCTGCGGCTGCCCGCGACCATCCCTCTGCTGTCCCGGCGCTGCTTCCCTTACCCGTCTGCGCTCCTGTGAACGCCGCTCCTGCCTGTCCTGCCCGCTATGCGCGTGGCCGCTGCTTAAGGCACACGCGCGCCGGCTTCTCTAAATTTAAAGGGCCAGCGTCCCGATAATTGGTCTTTTATCGGGCGCTGGTTCTATTTAAGGTATCCGCCCCAAGCACTTCCTGCCAGTCTGTTGGTGTGTTTTTGGTGCGTTTAGAGAGTACTGGAGTTCAGTCTTGATTACCCGTGTACCAGTCCGCTTGCTTACGTTTCCTGACCTTGCCTGTTTGCCGCCTGCCCTGACCGTCTGCCTGCCTCTGACTACGAACCTCTGCTGCCTGCCCTGACCTTCTGCCTGTCCCCGACTACGCCTCCGGATTACGTTTCTGTACCACGCTGTACCCCGGCCGCCATCGCAAGCCAGTCACGTCAGGGGTAACGACCTGGTAGCCTCACGCCGCAGCAAGTCCATCCCGCTTTGCGGCGGGCTCAGGTGAAAACTGGGGGCTACTTAGATTCCGTTCCCTGGCGTGGCTTAGCTATCATCGCTTGCGTTGGTCCAGCGGATCCACTCCTCCGTTACAGTACAGACTGGCCATGGATTCCGCCAGGGTACCTCTGCCTGATCTCCGGGATGTCACGACGGCGGTCGCCCAGCAGAGTCAACGTATCGACCAGCTAGCGGCCATGATGCAGAACCTTGCTACCCGTCTGCCCCCACCGGCTGCCGTCTCTGCACCTGCATCCGTTGCTCCGGAATCCATTGCTCTACCTGCTTCGGCGCCGGGACCCGCTCTGCATCTGCCGCTCCCCTCACGCTACGACGGTGACCCCAAGAAGTGCCGAGGGTTCATCAGCCAGTGCTCCATCCACCTCGAGATGATGGGGCGCCAATTCCCTACAGAGCGTGCCAAGGTGGCCTTCATAATCAGCCTCCTGTCTGGAGAAGCCTTGGCTTGGGCTACGCCACTATGGGATCGAGGGGATCCTCTGACGGCGGATCTTCAAACCTTCCTCCGGGGGTTCCGCACAGTCTTTGAGGAACCTGGCTGTACCTCTTCGGCTGCCGCAGCACTGCTCCGGCTTCGTCAGGGCGACACCACAGTCGGTCAGTATTCGGTGCAGTTTCGCACTCTCGCTTCGGAGCTGGACTGGAACAACGAAGCGTTGGTGGCGACATTTTGGCAAGGCCTCTCAGGGCGAATCAAGGACGAGCTCGCTGCTCGGGATCTTCCAGCTGCTTTGGATGACCTGATCCATTTAGCCACCCGAGTGGATATTAGCTTCGCCGAAAGGCAACAAGAGCTCCGCCTTCAACGGGAAACCGTCCATCCACGCCGGTTCCCCCGCTTGGCTCCCACGTTCCAGCGGTCTCCTCTTCCTCCTCCGCTAGTCTCTGAAGAGGAACCTATGCAGGTCGAGAGAGCCCACCTGTCCCAGGAGGAACGTTCTCAGCGCCGTCAGAAGCAGCTGTGCTTCTATTGTGGCGGTCCTGGCCATTTCATTGGGGGCTGTCCGGTGCGCCCGGGAAACTTCCGCACCTAGGGCTCGTAGGAGAGGCGACCCGAGGTGTCCGTGGCCTCTCCCCGTCTGACCATGCCCGTATGTATTGGTGCTTCTCCGGACAGTACCTTTCAGGCCACCGCCTTTATTGACTCGGGATCGGCAGGAAACTTCATAAGCCACGAACTTGTGACCAGGTTTCGTCTCCCTGTGATTCCGTTGCAGAAACCTATGTTCGTCTCCTCGGTCAGCGGCGAATGCCTTAAGGATGCTATCCGCTTCCGTACTGCTTCCCTCTTCCTGCAGATTGGGGCTCTTCACCGGGAGACTCTGCAACTTCTTGTCCTGCCTCGATCCTCCTCGGAAATCCTTCTGGGCCTCCGATGGCTGCAGGACCATACCCCGACCTTGGATTGGAGCACAGGTGAAGTCATGCGTTGGGGTTCCGCGTGTCACTCACGTTGCCTGTCTAAACCGCAACTCGCTCCTCAGGTCGCCTCCCAGAAGTCTGCCAAGCCTCCTCCAGGTCTACCTACGCCTTACTGGGACTTTGCCGATGTCTTTTCAGAGAGACAGGCCGAAACGCTTAATCCACACCGGTCTTATGACTGTCCCATTGACCTGCAACCTGGCTGTACTCCTGCCAGAGGTCGGGTCGACCCCCTATCCGTCCCGGAAACTAAGGCGATGTCTGAATACGTCACGAGAACCTCCGCAAAGGCTTCATCCGTAAGTCCTCATCTCCGGCTAGAGCCGGCTTCTTCTTCGTGGAGAAAAAATAAGACGGGTCTCTCCGGCCCTGCATCGACGATCGGGGCTTAAATAAAATTACCATAAAAAACCGCTATCCTCTGCCCCTGATCTCTGAACTTTTCGACCGCCTGCGTGGCGCGAAAATATTTTCCAAGCTGGACTTAAGTGGTGCCTACAATCTAATCCGTATAAGAGAAGGCGATGAATGGAAAACGGCGTTTAATACGCGGGACGGCCACTTCGAGTATTTGGTGATGCCATTCGGTCTCTGTAATGCCCCCGCCGTCTTTCAGAACTTTGTCAACGAGATCTTCCGGGACCTACTCTACGTCTGTGTGATAGTATACTTGGACGATATTCTCATCTTCTCCCCTGATCTCGAGACTCATCGCCACCACGTCCGCCAGGTCCTCAGGCGTCTCCGCGCGCATCAGTTCTACGCCAAACCGGAGAAGTGCCTTTTTGAACGTACCAGCCTACCCTTCTTAGGGTACATAGTCTCTGATATGGGTCTCCGAATGGATCCTTCAAAACTCTCCACGGTGTTGCAGTGGCCTCAACCAGTGGGCCTACGGGCCATTCAACGATTTCTGGGATTTGCTAACTACTATAGACAATTTATCCCACACTTCTCCACTCTTGTGGCTCCCTTGGTGGCTCTAACTAAAAAAAACGGCAAGCCCAAATCCTGGCCCCTGGAGGCTCAAGAAGCCTTCAACCGGCTCAAAGCTGCATTTGCCTCGGCTCCGGTCCTGTCTCGCCCCGACCCTAACCGTCCGTTTATTCTGGAAGTGGATGCTTCTTCTGTCGGTGCCGGCGCTGTCCTTCTGCAGAGATCCTCCTCTGGTAAACTACATACCTGTGGCTTTTTCTCCAAGACATTCTCCCCAGCCGAGAAGAATTACGCCATTGGAGATCGCGAACTACTGGCCATAAAGCTGGCTCTAGAAGAATGGCGTCACCTACTGGAGGGGGCTCACCACCCTATTGATATCTTCACAGACCACAAGAACCTCCTGTATCTTCAGTCGGCCCAACGCCTGAACCCCCGGCAGGCCAGATGGTCACTATTCTTTGCACGTTTTGACTTCCGTCTACATTTTCGGCCGGCCGAGAAAAACGTCAGAGCTGACGCTCTATCTCGATCTTCGGATACGGTGGGTCTTGAGTCGCCTCCGCAACACATTGTTCCTCCCGAACGACTCGTCACGGCTGCCTCCGTGGATCTCCAGCACCTACCCCCCGGGAAGACGTACGTGCCTTGCGGCCCAGAATCCTGAAGTGGGGACACTCTTCGCGTACAGCTGGGCATCCTGGAGTCCATAGGTCGCTCCAACTGGTCTCCCGCTATTACTGGTGGCCTACTCTTGCTCAGGATGTCAGGGACTTCGTTCTAGCCTGCACCTCCTGTGCCTGTAATAAAGTCTCAAACCCGCGGGCCTTCTTCAGCCTCTCCCTGTGCCGGAAAAACCCTGGACCCATGTAGCCATGGACTTCATTACTGATCTCCCGTCCTCATCTGGAAACACGGTCATCTGGGTTGTGACCGACCGTTTTTCCAAGATGGCTCACTTTATCCCTCTGCCTGGATTACCCTCTGCGCCCCAGTTGGCTCAACATTTTTTCGGTCATGTTTTCCGTCTGCACGGTCTCCCTTTGCATATAGTTTCTGACAGGGGAGTCCAGTTCGTTGCTAAATTTTGGCGGGCTTTGTGTGGCCAATTACAGGTTCAGCTAGACTTCTCTTCTGCATACCACCCCCAGACTAATGGGCAGGTCGAGCGGGTTAACCAGGTGCTGGGTACCTACCTGCGGCATTTTGTGTCTGCTCGTCAAAATAACTGGTCAGATCTTCTCCCCTGGGCAGAGTTTTCTTATAATTCTTTAGATTCGGGATCCGCTGGGGCCTCCCCGTTTTTTGTTGTCTTTGGGTTACATCCCCGCCCGCCTCTCCCCCTAGCTCGTGTCATGTCCCGGCTGTGGATGCCCAAGTAAGGGACATCAAGGCGCTCTGGCAGCTCACACGACAGGCCCTGCTACAGGCTTCTGCTCGCACCAAGGTCCAGGCTGACAGGTACCGTAGGTCCCCGCCCCTATTTGAGCCTGGCGATAGGGTTTGGTTGTCCTGTTAGAATTCCAGGCTCTATATATTTGACTGACTATGAACAGAGAAAGGCCGTTAATGATTTCTTGGTGATGCAAGCAGACAGGAGTACTCCCTGTCACGGGGGTCGTGGGCTCCGCTGCCCCCCCGTGACCCTCACCCTGCTCGCAGGGGGCCTGGCGCGGCGGCTGCGGCTGCCCGCGACCATCCCTCTGCTGTCCCGGTCCGGCGCCGCTTCCCTTACCCGTCTGCGCTCCTGTGAACGCCGCTCCTGCCTGTCCTGGCCGCTATGCGCGTGGCCGCTGCTTAAGGCACACGCGCGCCGGCTTCTCTAAATTTAAAGGGCCAGCGTCCCGATAATTGGTCTATTATCGGGCGCTGGTTCTATTTAAGGTATCCGCCCCCAGCACTTCCTGCCAGTCTGTTGGTGTGTTTTTGGTGCGTTTAGAGAGTATTGGAGTTCAGTCTTGATTACCCATGTACCAGTCCGCTTGCTTACGTTTCCTGACCTTGCCTGTTTGCCGCCTGCCCTGACCGTCTGCCCGTCTCTGACTACGAACCTCTGCTGCCTGCCCTGACCTTCTGCCTGTCCCCGACTACGCCTCCGGATTACGTTTCTGTACCACGCTGTACCCCGGCCGCCATCGCAAGCCAGTCACGTCAGGGGTAACGACCTGGTAGCCTCACGCCGCAGCAAGTCCATCCCGCTTTGCGGCGGGCTCTGGTGAAAACCGGGGGCTACTTAGATTCCGTTCCCTGGCGTGGCTTAGCTATCATCGCTTGCGTTGGTCCAGCGGATCCACTCCTCCGTTACACTCCCCTGTGTAATTTCGATGTCAGCCAGTGGCAGATCATGCGTGACACCTGCCTTTTGCTCAGGCCCTTTGAGGAGGCCACATTACTTGTCAATCGCCAGTACTACGGGATGAACAATGTCATTCCTCTGCTTCATGTCCTCGAACAGATACTGCAAAATCTGTCTGGTCAGAGGACTGGAAACGTGGCAACTACATCTCACGGCCACACGAGTCTGCTGGGGACTGAATTGGAGGAGGAGGAAGACATTGGAGCACAAGCAGTGTCTGGCGAAACGAGTGGTTTCTCTACCCAGGTGACAGGAGAGGAGGAGCAGGAGCACCTGGAGGAGGTAGAGGGAGATGAGGAAGACGAGGCAGAAGACCCAGTCACACCGTGGCATTATACAGTGGAGATGGAGACAGGGAGTCCCTCAGAGTCACTTGCGCAGATGACACGCTGCATGCTGATTCGCCTGGGTAGTGACAGCCGAATCATCACCATCCGGCAGAGGAATGACTTCTGGCTTTCCACCCTCTTGGACCCTCACTACCAAAATGGGAGCCTTTTTTCACCTGCAGAGAGGGAGGATAAACTCAGGTTCTATAGAGAAATCCTATGCAGTCAGTTCACCGCTGCCTATCTGCGCCATCGTCCATCCTCTGGCAGGTCTGACCGGGGGGTTCCTCATCGGTCACGTACCATTGCCATGGCTGCTGTGGGGGGTTGAGGGGTAGGAGTAGTACCAGCTCCATCAGCAGCAACCTGAGTCTGCAGTCATTGATGAGCAGCTTCCTTCACCCGCCTATTGAGGAAGGTACTCCCCAGAAGCAGCACCTGGAGCAGACCCTGAAACAGCAGGTGGTGGCCTTCTTGGACAGCACTCTGGCTGCCCAGTAGTCCAGCGGGTCTTCTATATGGATTGGCAAACTGGATTTGTGGCCGCAACTTGCCGAGTTTGCACTGGAGAAGCTGTCCTACCCGGCCAGTACTGTAGCATCAAGCGGGTGTTCAGTGTGGCGGGGGCCATAGTTACCCAAAGTAGAACTCGCTTGTCCACCCGAAATGTGGAGTGACTCACATTTGTCAAGATGAATCAGGCGTGGATCAGCCACGATTTCCACACACCAATGTCTGATGCATCAGATTAGATCAGCCATGACACATCACCAAAACTTTGAGAAATGAGTTTGAATTCTTCTGGTTACCTGCCTCAACTACTATTCTGATGCTGCCACCCACTGATGCCACACATCTGCCACCACCTCTTCAATCTATCTTTGTGCCACTCTCTGCTGCCAGCTGCTCCATCTACCACCCACCATCTTTACCACTGGGACTGGTATTGCCACCCACCTCCCCACTCTTCACTAGGCCATTATGTAGACTTCTGATACTGCCATCACCTCCTCAATCTGTCATTGTGCCACACTCCAGCCTGATGCTGCTGCTGCCGCCACCTCCACGTTGCGTCATTGTGCCACTCTGTGGCCTACTCATGCTGCTGCCAGCTCCACAAGCTGTCATTTGCCACTCTGTGGCCTACTCATGTTGCTGCCACCACCTTAATTTGTCATTGCGCCACTCTGTGGTCTTCTCATGCAGCTGCCACCTCCACGATCTGTATTTGTGCCACTATGTGGCCTACTCATGTTGCTGCCACCTAAACAATCTGTCATTGTGCCACTCTGTGGCCAACTAACGCTGCTGCCACCTCCACAATGTCATTGTGCCACTCTGTGGCCTACTCCTGCTGCTGCCAACTGACCACTCACTCAACCACCCTGTGGTTTCCTATGGCTATTTCCACCCTCCACCACTCTATGACGTTGCCACCATGTTTGGTTTTCCCCTTCTTTTAACCTGTCAGAAGGAATGAAAAGGACAAACACAACCGATTGTGTATTCGGAGAAGTCATAAGACCAGTATGACATGGTCCTTTGTTTGCACCAATGCAGTTGGGATCTACTATGTCTAGTAATAAACAGCACTGCTACACACACTTGAACTTAGTAATTTCATTCACTTATCACAGGATTCATATATTCTCTTTAAATAATCCTTTTCTTTATTTTCAACAGATGAATAAAACATAGCATAAAGTCCTTCAAAGTGCTGCTGCTGGTAAACTGCTACTATATGAACTCAGGCTGCTATACTGGACAAACAAAGTAAGAATGTTCTGAATTTATGATATATTGGAAGCCCAAAAGGGTGATGTGATTAAGGACTTTATGCTATATTTGAATCGTCTGTTAAAAATAAAGAAAAGGATTATTTAAAGAAAATATATTAATCTTGTGATAAGTGAATGAAACAACTAAGTTCAGGTGTGTGTAGCAGTGCTGTTTATTACTGAAGTATTGAAGGTTAGCTAAAGTGCTTTTGAAATATTAATGTGCTTTTGACTTTGTTTGGGGATCTATTATGTCCTCTCAAGATCAGAGGTGATTCCAAAGACTAAAAGGGATTGTGATTATATTGCAGAGCTGTGGATCATTTGATCAAGAATTGTCCTAAACATCTGCTTCCGGAACTTCAGTGCCAAGGTAACTCTCGGGTGGGTCACCTGGGTCCTAGTGGAAAGTGACTTCCCGCAAATGGATATACAGGTATGTCCTGGACATCATGCGGGTTCGGAAGCAGGGCCCGCATGATCGCAGCATGGGACCAGCTATGTATGAACCCCATAGCTTCTGCGATCAATCACGTTTGCGGCAGCTAAGGCAAAGACTCCATCGGCATTGCCATTATGTAATCCTGGCTGCCGATGGCTTCCGTAGCAGCCAAAAAGCCTAACAAAGGCTTCCATGCTGTCTGTGACATCACTATGCCTAGCCATAGTCTGAGCACCATTACCCTTTCCTTTTTTTAGTGTACGGAGCTCTGTATGGGCTTGTTTTTATTGATATCATTTTTGGGGGGACAAGACTTTTTTCATTCAAAAAGCTTTTATTCATTTAAAAAAGAAGGCACACAGAAAGAAAAATAGTACAGTAATTCCAAATAAATGAATATCCTATACCAGATAAAGTAGAAGACAAGGGGCGACATGTTCCATTAGGACTGTACCATTTTTTTGGTATATTTTGCACCAAAAACTGTTGACACCATATTCTCTAAATAAATGAACTGTCGTACACCAAAACTAGATGCATTTTATGCCAGGCATGACACTTTTGAATGCGCCTAAAGAAGGCGCATCAAATACGCTAGCAATGATATGCTATTCACCTTTTTTTGGTATACACCTAAATTAGGCGCATTAAATATGTTATACAAGGCATACCACACGCCAGATTTTTGACAGGTTTATTTATTCAGGCGCATTATACACTAATTTAATGCGCCTTAAAACTGGCATGGAAACGCCTCTTTTCTGACATGTCGCCCAAGATGTACATTGAGTTCAAACAGTCACACGTGAAATATATTAACACAAGAATCTGGTGCAATACAGGACAGCAGAGTGTGTTGTTAAACTGCATGAAGATCAACCCAGAGTTCTTAAAATACAAAAGTATGACCTGTGAATAACAAGTTCTTGTAAAGAAGGATCGTTCAGAGAGGAGATCTAAGCCCTCAACATATCCATAATAATTGAAGTACAGGTGTGTTAGGAGAGGTTGCGCCTTGGGCGCCTAGAAATAAGTCAAGGTGAGTTGACTCAATATGGTTACTGGGCCTGGAAAACAAAGAAGTGCACAATAGCCTCAGGAACGGGGTCAAAACCTATAAAGTGTGAACCTAACCGGGGAGAGAAGGGGGAGGGGAGCCACCAGAACCAGTAGCACACCATCACAGTAACAAAGGCATCACAGAAAGATCAGAGAGATCACAGAGGATTAACATATATGCGTCACTTTTGAAGTGTACAGTAGACAGTGGATTTGCAGAAAGCGAGCCAATCCTCCCGGTTCCGGGTCATTAAGCAAGTCACTTCGCAATTCCTCCAGCCTAAGTGTTGAGTGGATTTCTTTAAACCAATCTGTGAGAGACGGGCTTGCTGTGGAGCGCCACAGCCAGGGGGTGACCGCTTTAGTCACATTCAGTAGGATCGGGACCAAATGAGTTTTCAGAATATGGACAGGGAGTGGAATATTATGGAGGAGCAGCGTACAGCAAAATTTCCTTGAAAACAATACAAGGTATAATGGTAACTCACCGCTAACTCTGATTGTCTGCACCTGTTCATCCCAGCATTCAATGCACAGCTAGCTCCCAGCAGTAGCACGGACCTTCGGCTATCGGCAAAGAGCCCCAAAATTTGAAAAGCACAAAGCGAAGTAGTCGGACTAGCTTGCTGATGCAAAAGGTGCTGTATTTTATTATAACATAAGTGCAGAGGGTACACTGAAATAAAATGCATTTCAGTGTACACCCTGCACTTATGTTATAATAAAATACAGCACCTTTTTGCATAAGCAAGCTGGTCCGACTACTTCGCTTTGTGCTTTTCAAAAAGATGAGTAGAGTAGCTGGGTCATTATTTAGTTTTTCACCACTAATGAAGGGACAAGACTTTTTGATGGCTTTTAAATCTGTTTTTGGAAGCCAGGGTGAAGAAAATACTTCAATCGTAGTAGTGTTTTATATTTTTAACAGCGCGCACAGTGCTGTATATATGATAAGTTAGTTTTACTCTGTTGGTCGATACAATTATGACGATACCCAATTTATATAGTTTTTTTTATTGTTGAGGCACTTTAAATAAAAGTGTTTTTATTGTGTAAAAACAATATTTATGCATCACTATCCTCTGATAGCCATAACTTTTTTATTTTTCCGTACACAGCTGAGTAAGGGCTTTATTTTATGGGATGAAATGACGTTTTTATTGGTACCACTTTGGCATTTATATGACTTTTTGATTGTATTTATATGACTATTATTCCATTTTATGTTCTGCGGGATGATTGAAAAAAAAAATTTGAAAAAAAAATCGCAATTCTGTGACTTTTTATGCAGTTTAAATAACATGACAGATTTATAGGATAGGTCATTACGCACGCTGTGATACCAAATATGCGTACTTTATTTTTTTGGGGGGGACGATTACCATTTGTGGAGAGGAAAAGGGTGGTGCATGTATTTTTATTTTATTTTTTGTGTTTTACTTTTTTGTTACTGTTTTTTTCACTTTCTTTTACTTTTCCCCAGATCACTGTTACAATGGAGAACAGTATATAGCCTAACTGCTGTGTACTGATCTCCATGGCGACTGTCAGTAACTATACCTAGCCATGCCCACTGGGCATCGTAACGTCACACCTGTGCTTGACAATGGGGGCGTGTCGGCCCTCGAAACGTCGCGAGACGTAGCGGCTCTGGGAGGTGAGGTGTTGTTGACAGCTCGAGAATAAGGACGGATGTCCAGTGGAAACGCTAAAGCTTGGAAAGCAAGGATGCTCCAATGTGAACAGCGATATGGATCTCAGGTGAATGCTTTCTTAAAAGGACTGTGAACCTTATGAAAAGTAAAGTGAATGATTATTGTATTTTAAAGAAGTTGTGAATAAAGATGCTTTTTTACATTGAGAAAATACCTGTCGTACGTGTTTAACGTGGGACGACCAATCTTCCAACGTAGCCTTAATGCGATCGCTGTAAAGCTAGAATACAGATACATTTTAGTGGACTCACTTGGAAACAGGACATTCTATTAAAGCGTTGGATACCTCATCGGAAGTGTATTTAAAGGAAGTAACTTATAAATAGTCAAGTATTATTATTTTTTAAATTTTTGTTTTAATTTTTTTCTTATCCATGTCACGTGATTATAGGCACCCTCTAATAAATTGTTAGAAAACCACTTTCTTACCTGGTATTGTGAACAAATATTCAGGTTTACGGGTGTTAATTTTTATTACCTTATTTTTTCATTAATTATTTATGCATGGTATTATCCATCCTTTTTTCCTATAAATGATACACCTTAGCACTCCCATGAAGGGGAACTGAAAAAAAAAAAAAAAAAAAAAAAAAAAAAAAAAAAAAAAAAAAAAAAAAAAAAAAAAAAAAAAAAAAAAAAAAAAAAAAAAAAAAAAAAAAAAAAAAAAAAAAAAAAAAAAAAAAAAAAAAAAAAAAAAAAACCACTTTGCACCCTGGATTTGATTGAAAAAAGGGGATTACGGGTAATTTTGGGTTTATTACCGTTTTTTTATTCATTTCCGGTTTTTTGGGGGGGGCCCCTTTTTTTTTTTCCTAAAAAAAAAAACCCTGCCCCCAGGGGGACACGAAATGTCGGATATGCCCCTTCTGTAGGCTTTCTGCAATATATTGCTTCATGGCTAGTCTCTCTGGACCAGACAGATTATATATCCTCCCCTTGGGAAACCTCACTCCGGGCAATAGGTCGATGGCACAGTCGTGAGATCTATGAGGGGGTAGTATCTCTGACTGTTTCTTAGAAAATACTTCAGCCACGAAGTCACGAATTAAAACAGGAATATGCTCCACCTCAGAATTGCCCAGTATGGTAGGGAGACATCTGTCAACACACATTTGTCTCCACTTAACTAATTCACCTGAATTGCAGTCGAACACCGGGTTGTGTTTCTGATGCCAGGGCAGCCCCAACACCACATCCACGGGCAGCCCCTCCATGATAAACAGAATACACTTTTCAGTATGTATGGATACGACCACCATCTCCAGCTTAGCAGTACAATGTTGGATTGTGCCCCAAGCTAGTGGAGTGAAGTCAATAGCCACAATCCGCAGAGAATCAGATAGCGGTCTCCCAGGTAGGCCTAGACGTTTTTTTACGCAAGACGCATCAACAAAATTAGAAGCTGATCCAGAATCCACAAACGCACTCGCAGAACCAGACAGCGACAAGTATGAAATCTTAACTGGGAGCAGCAACTTTTTGGATACAATAGGAAATACCTGCTCGCCTAGGTGACTTTCCTGAAAATCACCTAGGCGCTGGAGTTTTCCGACCTAGTCTTCATCTTGGAACACTCCCAGATGACGTGTCCATCTTCGCCACAGTAAAAGCATAATCCCTGGATATGACGAGAAGTCCTGCGGGACCCTAGCAGCAGTAACAGAAGAAGCCCCCACTTGCATTGGCTCCTCTGGGTTTATATCGGGAACCGTGGGTGTAGAGGTGACCATGGAGTGAACCACCAGGGTGGTAGCCTTCCCCCGACGTCTCTCCCTAAAACGTCTGTCCAGACGAACGACTAATGCCATAGCCTCATCTAAAGTACCAGGGGTAGGGTAATCCACCAATAAATCCTTCACATGGTCAGCTAACCCTAGTCTAAATTGACATCTAAGAGCTGGGTCGTTCCACCCAGACGGAACACACCAGCACCGAAATTCGGAGCAATACTCCTCCAGTCTTTTTACCCTGCTTCAAGGTGGTCAGCTGAGCCTCGGCCACAGCTTCTCTATCAGGGTCATCAAAAAGTATGCCTAAAGAGGCAAAGAACCTGTCCACAGAAGACAGTTCTGATGAACCAGGTGGTAATGAGAATGCCCACTCCTGGGGGGGGGGGACCCTGAAGTAGGGACATAATTCCCACTCTTTGCTCCTCATTGCCTGAGGTACGTGGGCGGAGCCTAAAATACAGGCAACATCCCTCTCTAAATGCCAAAAAGGCCTTGCTATTGCCTGAAAACCTGTCAGGCAACTGGATAGGGGGCTCCACAGGAGGGGAAGGTAGTGCAGGAACACTTGGACTCAGGGGAAATCTCCTGCTGTTCTACCCTCAGCGCCAGATCCTGGACTAGCTGGATTAGCTCCTGCATCTGCTCTACCAGAGCTGTCATGAGGTTCAAAGTGAGGGTAGAGCAGTAACGGTTTTCGGCCTGCGATAATGTCTCGTCAAGGGAAGTACAGTGAGCCCTGACTGGAACCCAGCCCACTGTCCCTGCCTACTTGACGTGCTGCCCTAGGCGGTAGACGGCAACTGGGCGACAGTCCCTGCGCTACTAGAGTGCTGGGGCTGTCAGGAGGAAGAAGAGTCAGACAGTCCGGGTCAAACCAATCAGAAACGCCAAGCCACAAACCGGAACCAAAGAGAAACCTTAAACAAGCCGGGATCAAGCGAGGTACAAAATCAGAACTTAAGACAGGGTCAGGAAACAAGCCGAGGTCAAGAGCACAGGTACGCATACAAACGAACAAAGCACAGGTAAGGCAGCCAGGAGAATATCGCAGGCGCAGCACTCAGCTTACAGAGAGTTTAAATTTGATTCCCGGATACCGCCCCTGTAGCTGATTGGAGCGGCCTCCGGGTCCTCCCATTGCCTGGTGCGACACACCTCCTGTCCGGAGTGGCTGGACCTCTGTCACTCACAGAGCTGCCAGCTGAATGTGTATCAGGGTGGGGTCGCTGATCAGGTGCTGCAGAACGTTGCTCCCTGCAGGCCGAGCACCGCCTAGCCCTGACAGAGTTCGATTCTTTTTACCTCTCCTCATAACTAAGCTGCTCCATTCCCCTTATTAGTTTGGTTGCACTCTCTCTAGCTCCACTACATCCTTTCTATAAACTGCTGCTGAGAACTGAAAAGTATATTCTAAGTCAGGTTGTACAGTACTAATACTTTATACAGCGGTAATATTACATCCTTGTCCCGCGAGTCCATGCCTCTTAACGACCGCCCGCTGGACAGAGCCCAGGAAACGTCTCCACAGTCAGCCCTGGGGACCTAGTGTAGCCCCAGGTCTGTCTGTGTAACAAGCCAGCAATCAGGGCACACTGTGTGCTGCCCTGATTGCTGCCTATGTCATACTGACACAGATTAGAATGTATTAGCATATATGAAAATGCTAATACATTACAAAGTGTGGGGGGAAAAAAACCAGTTATCTCTTCATGGGATTTAAAAAAAAACTTAAACAAAGTGTAGAAAAAAAAAATTAATAAGAAGTAACTGTGCATACATTACACGCAAAAAAACTGCACATAATAGGTATTCACATGACCGTAATAACTTGTAGAATAAATCTAGCACGTTAAGTGTAAAATGTGAATGGTGTAAAAATAATTTTAAAAAGGTGAACAAAATTGAAAAAAAAAAAAAAAAAAAATCGGCAATAATTTATAAGTGAATTTAAACTATTCCCCCAAACAGTACAACTTCTCCCACATAAAACAGGAACTCATACAATTGCGTCATTGAAAATTTTTTTAAAAAGTTACGACCGTTGAAACGCAACGAGACGAAAACTGAAAAAATTTGCTGGTCATTAAGTACTTTTCAGATGTTCGGCTTAAGGGGTTTCTACACACCAATATCCTGTATGCCTTAGAGGCAGCTGATTGACATTGCATGTTGTTCTGTAGTCTATGATCTACAAGAACGCCCAGATCCTTCTCAACAAGCGATTCTCCCAGTTTATTTCCCCCTAGGACATATGATGCCTGCTGATTATTATTACCAAGATGCAGAACTTTACATTTATCCACACTGAACCTGCGAAGTGGATGCTCAAAATACTCAGTGTGACCAGGTCTGCTTGAAATTTATGAGCATCTTCCATAGATTGCACTACCCTGCATAGCTTGGTGTCATCTGCAAAAATAGAAACCGTTAACCCCCTCCACTATACCCGTTAATAAATACATTTAATAAAAGAGGACCCAATACGAACCCTGGGGCAAAACCACTCAAAACCCGGGGACCACTCAGAGTAGGAGTCATTTACTATCACTCTCTGAGTACGATCAGATAGCCAGTTTTTAACCCCTTGCCGACATTTGACGTCCTCATACATCAATGTCGGGTAGGGGTTCCCGCAAATTGACGTATGAGTATGTTATGGCTATCTTGCGCGCTCACAAGCTGGCATCATGCCACATCCCCCACGGCCGGAGAGAGCTCCGGCCGCGGGGGGATTAACCCCTCGATGTCGCGACATCGTGGTCGCGACATCGCAGCTGCGGGCAGCAGGAGTGAGCTCCTGCTGCCGCGAATCCCGGGCAAATAACGCGCTTGAGGTGCCCCAATCATTAGGATAATTTTCAGGCTAGAAAATAATTAAAAAAACTTTAATATTATTCATAAAAGAGAAATGCGGACCTAACACGATCCCCATAATGCCCTACCTATACTAATATAAGTGGGAACCCCCCCGAAAAAAGAGGACCCCACACCGGAAACTATCTCGAGACCCTATATACTCCCTAAATTACCTAACACCTAAATGGTATAAAGAAACCACTAAATTGCCACCAAAGTGCAAAAATTACCAATTACCGACAAAGTGTCACCAGGACAAAAAACACAAACAGTACATAAAAAAATTCCCTGTCCCGATGCGTTTCCGCCACAATAAAGTGGGTTCTCAGGGAACAAATAGCACCCAAAAAATGTTTCAGATACTGTGTAATCAATAAAAAAAGTTTAATAGGGTAAAATAAGTATAATCCGCATGCATAGGATACTGTTTTAATATATAGTCAGATCAAATTGTACACAAACTACCCCCTTCACCAAATTGGAATGGCGTGGGAAAAGGTATTTCCCCAAGGTAAAAAAAAACCTTTTGCCCATTTCTCGTTATCGGGGCAAAACTATCCGTGAACTAGGGAAGGTCCTTAGACCTTTGTAGATGTCGAAATGCGAGAAAACCCCCTTGGCGAGACTAGAACTTAAGCTGGGGGAAAATCTTTTCATCTTTTTTTTGGGTTTTGTCAAAATAGCCCCCCCCCCCCAGAAAAGGGGTTTGAAAAAAAAATTAAGAGGGAAGCGAATGGATCTTTGGGTTTTTAAAAAAATTTGAAACCAAATGGTACAACATGCCTATCCTTTGGCCCATTTATTTGTTTCCCCTCACTATTTTTTTTTTTTGTTATTAAAATTCATCTTTTTAGGTATAGATTTATAAATTGATACCTTCTGTATTATTTTTTTGGGCCCTTTGGAAAATTTTTGATATGACACTGCAGCATGGGGTCCTTATTACTAGGTCCCCGTTTTTTCTATCTATAACCCCTTTAAATGTCTTGCCTTAATTATCATGCCCCCTTTTTTTGGGCATGCTTCTATCGGGTATTATTTGTCCTTAAAATTGGGGTGTGTGTTTATCTCCCCACCAGTGTGCACAATTTACGACTTTTATCACTATGCGGATTTTTTGTTCCCGGGTTTGCTTTACTTGACAGGGTCAAAATTTTTTCCCCATGGCAACACCTTTACACCTGGCAGCCACACAATTTGGAATGAAAACTTTTTTTCTAAAAGGGCCCCTTTCTGTGGGCGCAGGTGTATACTCCTGGTCGTGATCGTGGGCATCTTTTATGGGGTGTCATTTTTTTCCCCGGACGATCGCGGGGAGCGTATGGCTCTAATCAGGGGATGCGCTTTTTGTATTGTGGTTGCCGGGGGAAGCCCGGCTGATTTTGTTGGGCCCGTCAGGTGACTCTGGAAGAATTTTTTCCGGGCCCCGGGATGTCGTAAGGGTTTGGGTTATCAGTGGTGTTTTCGGCGCAAAATCATAAGGTTTTTAAGTTTTGGATCTCCCCCCGTGCATGTCTGGCCTCACAACACGGTCCCGCTGCATCTTTAGGGTTCTTTTACTTGGGAAGTCCCTTTTCCGCTTCCCCCCATGCCAATTCTGGTGAAGGGGCCCGGATTGTGACATCTTTGCATTACTATATTTTATTAATAGTCCTAAGCAGCATACTAATTTGTAAAGTAATAAAACCCAAAGAGGTAATGTGTTATTACAAAGGGGTTGGATAAGTGGGGGCCCTGGGCAGGGAAAATGGGATAGGTTTAACAAAGTTTAAATGCAAGGTTATGCCATGGGGAAGAAAAAACCTTACATGATTTCATGTTAAATTTAAAAAAAGGGGTAAAAATGCATGGAGAAGAAATTGGGAAACCTGGGGCAGTAAACTTAAGCACCAGTGTCGCAGAGCTGCAAGGGGAAAAAGGATCATGGGGGGCTTTAAAAAAGGGCTAGGGCACATGATAGAACATTTTTTCCAAAAACAGTACTGGTTAGACCACACATGGAATTTGTGTACAGTTTTGGCACCCAGTGCACAGGAAAGACATTGAGGGGGAAAAAAAGGTCAAAGGCGGGCAAAAAAATAATAAAAGGACTGGGTGGACTCAATACCCAGAAAGATTAAAAGTTTTGGGGTTTTTTAGTTTAGAGAAAGAGGTTTGGGGGACAAAATAAATATGTTTAAATAATAAAAAGGCAATTTGGGTCTCCCAAAATTTATTTATACCAGGTGTATAAGAAAAAGGGCATCCTTATCTTGAGGAAAAAAAGTTTTCTACTAAACAAAAAGGGTTCTTTTACTGTAAAAGCGTGAGGGTTTGGAAATTTTTCCCCCAGAGGGACTTGTCATGGTGAATCAAAACGGGTTCAAATGGGGTTTGGGTGCATTTCTGGAGCGAATAATATAACAAGTTTTAGTGTCTGGTTCGGAAGGGGTTCATTATCCGGGATTTTGCCAGATTGGATCGGGAAGGATTTTTTTCCCTAAAATAGGGCAATTGGCTTCCCACCTCATTGGGGGTTTTTTGCTCCCTGGATAACACCTTACACAAAGGCTGAACGGTTAGTTTCCTTTTTTTGGCCTTTCAAACTATGAAACTTGTGGTATTATACTTAAATGTCCCTTAGGGTCTTTTTATATTGATTTCACAGTACTGCGACTTTTTTTGGGGCTTTGTTCCCTGTGAACCCATTTATTTTGGGGGGGGGAAAACCTCGGGCAGGGAATTTTTTTTGTACTTTTTGGGTTTTTTTTTCGGTGACACTTTGTCGGTTTGGGAATTTTTTTTCAAATTTGGTGGCAATTTAGTGGTTTCTTTATACCATTTAGGTGTTAGGTAATTTAGGGAGTATATAGGGTCTCGAGATAGAGCGACCCCACACCGGAACCTTTTTCAGGGCGGGATCCCCACTTATTATTAGTATAGGTAGGGCATTATAGGGATCGTGTTAGGTCCTGCATTTCTCTTTTATGAATATATATTAAAAGAGATGTTTTAATTATTTATCTAGCCTGAAGGTATCTATGTCCTCTGTGTTTTTTTTTCTGATTATTCACGATACCGGGCATTATGTATCTAGAGGTTTTCTCCACCCATTTATAACTAGGAGTACGGTAGTTTGTGGTCATTACGATAATCCACAGATCTCATAGAGAACTATGGATTACGCCTCCTCTCCCCGCTCATACAATGCGATCGTACTGTACGCGCGAGGAGATAAATGACATGTCATTAATTCACGCCGCTTATGATCAGCACGACTCTGCGAACACCCGGCGTAATTGCGGGCGGTACAGTACACCCCACAATTAAGCTGTGTGAACTTAAACCCTAAGGCCCGGTTCACACGGCTTATTGCCGATGTAATTGCGTGGCGAAATCCGTCCCCGCAATTACGCCGACTCCGTGCAACGGGGGTGGGGCGGGGGCGGCCGCTCGCCGGCCCCATAGACATGCATCATCCATGGCGCGTATCCCGCCGGGATAATGTGCATGTCACTTTCTACCCGTATTCGCCGAGCGTGGAGGAGAGACGGAATCCATAGTTCTCTATGATAACTGTGGATTACCGTAATGGCTGGCACAGATTCCAGCCGTATTGCAGCGCAGTACGGCGCACAATACGGCTGTAATCCGTGCCCGAAATAAGCCGTGTGAACGGCCCCTAAGGCCATGTTCACACGGCTTATTTGCGGGCTGTAATTACGCCCCGCAATTACGCCGTGTGGACGGGGGCGGGGGGCCAGGATCATTACTAGCGGCGCGTATAGGGTGCTTTTACACGGTGAGTTTTTGACGCGTTTTTTGAGGCAGGAAGACACAGCATCAAAAACGCACCGTGTGAAAGCACCCTTAGGGTAAATTCACACGGCTGAATTGCAGGGTGGATGGCAGCTTAATCGTTGTGCAGTACTGCAAGTGAAAAAACAGGCCAAAAACCACATTGTGTGAAAGTTTCCAGTCTCCTTAAGGAGGTGCTCTAGAAATTAGGTTATTTTATATTGTTGTCCCTGTTGATTAACTGGATGATTTAAGTTTGCAATTGTAAAAGATGCAAAATGGCTGAAATCTCCATCTTGCTCTTCTTCCTCCATCCTGTTCAACTGCATATCTAACTCTTCTGTTCTTCCTCAACACTGCTATGTAACTACACATCCTATACTTTTATGGTTCTCTATTCTTCTGTACAAAGAGTGTTGAAATTGCCTTCTGCCTAGAAACTGTTTTAGCAAGGCTTTACCACAAACCAGGAAAAGTATGCAATGAGCAACAGTTAACCACATCTGTGTCCATGTTATATTGTTTGATATTAATGCAAGATTAAATATAAGGTATATGATAGAATATAATCCCATCAATCATATTAGGACATAGCTAAGAGAGTATTTCTAACTGACAGCTGACACAAATATAAATAGGTAATTAGTAACCAGGAGGCTTTGATATTATAATTAAGGGGGATGATTAAACTGCTTATCCAATGATTAAATATTGCTCTATTTGCATATGCTACACCTTAAAACAGAGGTGATATAAACTCATTAGGGCATGTTCACACGACATTTTTTTGAAGTGTAAATTTACACTTCAAAATCAGATTCCAAATCTGCTGCAAAAAACACCTGATTAGAGGCGTATTTCAGAGCGTTTTTATTAAGTGTATTTTGAAAAATCCTATCGCAATTTTACAAGCAAAAAACACCTCAGGAATTGATATCACTTATTTTTATGGCCATAATTGCGTCCAAAAAGTGGCTCACAGTTACTCTTGTGAAATACGCTTTGTGTGAATGACAAGGTGTATTTTACTTTATATTCAATGAGGAATAATTTTAAACTTGTCCAAGGCTAATTTTGGGCCGTTTTCAAGCGTGTAAAACACGCTAAAAAAGGTCCAAAAAACGCCGCATGAACATACCCTTAAATAATCAGAAGATTTGCCATTGACACATTGGATATCAGTTTCATTTCTTTCCATGCATTTTTTTTTTTTCTTTTTAAATCTAATTTGGATACCGCACAAGAAGGATTTAGGGGTCCATGGAAGCCTCCACACCAGAGGTATGGATCAGGCTAACTGACTGAGCCCACTACATGCGTCATGGGTTCTGGCTATTTACCACAGCTGATACCTGCCACTATCAGTCGGAATTGGAGTGGGGATTTGGGTTGTTAATGGGGTTTTTTTGGCGGGGGGGGTTTTTTATGTGGACACACTGTGCTCCTCGTAAAGTCAGAAAAAATACATACTTTTTTTGTTGTTATAGATCAGAGCTGATATACTAGCCCCAATTACAGGGGTAATACTGCCCCATCTCTGTCGGCTGATCTGCATATAAGACCCAGCAGCTTTTGCAGATGTCAGGCCCGGGCGATCACATGGAGGATGGATGTAAGAAGCCTGAAGGCAGACTGCTGATCTGTATAGACAGCACTCACTGAACAATGTTTATACAGAGATCGTAAAAGCACGTACTGTATTAAAGGGAACCTGCTCAGCACCACCGGTTTTATAACATGACGTCAGCATGATCAATGTGACAGATGCCTTTTAACCATTTAAATGGTCATTATCACAGGTTTCCCTACCGTCACAGCACCTATCTGGCTGTGGATAACAGGGGCACCACCGCCGTGCTCGCCTGCATTAGTGTCTTGACCTAATCTGTCCAATTAAAGCAATTTGGCTGCAAGTGTTAAAAGAAGATAAGAGATATGAACAGCTAACCGATCTGAATGTATCTGGTTACCACCGCACATCAAGTAGAAAAAGTGCAGTCGCTTCTTCAGGTTGGATAAGCAAAGGGTTTTTAAAGGTGGTATGCGGCCAAAGTCCAACGAGGATCCAGAAGAAGAATTAGTACAGTGCTCCCTGAACGTACAATATGAATTGGTTCTGGGATGGACATTGTATGTTGAGACTATGAAACCATTGTATGTGGAGACCAAACCTCCATGAAAACTGGTAAATGGCTCTGAAGCGACCAAAATATCAAACACAAATCAAAATGAAGATAAAAGAAAATAAAGCAGATAACTAATACAGATAAAACAAATCCGCACACAGAATAGTCATAAAGAGCTGCTGGAAGTCACCTTTTTATTTCAAGGACAGGAGCTTCTGTGGGTCATGTACTTTATACACATTTGGGCCCATTTTGCTTCTCCAGAACGTTCTAACAATTGTTTACAATTTTGAAGTTTGGTGGTCTTGATAGTTTTCAAAGTAAGCAATTGTGAAATAGAATAGTTGTGTACTAATGATAAGAGATATGACCACCTGTTATTTTACCATGTTGCCTCAGTGGAGTTAGAACAAAATGGCTGATATATCTCAAGAAAATCATAAAACGAAGTTAGAACAGACTGGTTCTGGAGAAGCGATTTATCAAGGCACTTGGGCCAGAATTCTGTCACAATTTGTGCCAATAATAATGTTGTACAGCTGTTTACCACATTTATTATGCGTTCACACTGCGTATTGAGTTAAAGTGTGGTAGTTTTTGGATATGTTTTCTGGTCTGCAAAAACATATCCCTATTGTTTCTACGGGTTTTTCAATGTGTAACACAGACCACGAAATTCAGAATTGACATATCAATTCATTGAACGCATCCGCTTTACACAATGAAAAACATGTGAAATACGTATTGTCTGAACGCCGATACATATATTACATTGAAATCAATGTAATCATACTTGCACATTGTTAACTACATTTTGTGGTCCGTTTTCGGTACATAAAACATATCCAAATACGTATTTAACAGACGCCATATGAACATACCCGACATTTCTAGACACTTGCTTTGCCTTGTCCTCCAAAGGGGGTGTGGCCTCAGTAAAAGGGGTGTGGCTTCACATGAAAGTGGACGTGGTGTAATGTGCGCCAAATTTTGGTGTAGTTACTTGCATAAAAGTAAAACAACTTAAACATGGGATAAAGTAAGACTGCACAGTGTTCCTGCGTCAGATTTATGACCACTAAAATAAATGTGTCGCATTGTAAGACCTCTAGTCTAACTGAATTAGACACAATGAATGTAGTGAAGGGTATGTTCACATGGCTTATTTTGCCGCGTATTTGCATGCACATTTCAATGCATATTGCGCTTTATATGTGGCAAAGTGCGCGCCACAATTATGGTAATTCTATGAATTACGTGTCGTCTCCCCCGATGTACAATACGATCGAATCGTACACCCGGGGAGAGAAGTGACATGTGAATTGTTAGCGACGCGTATTGTGAATGGGGCCGGCACCCGTGGTTTGGAAATACACGCTGATCAATTACACGCATTTTCTTTGTGCAGGAAGGCACAGCAATTAATGCTGTACATTGCTGCACACAAAACGCATCAAAAAACGCACTGTGTGAAAGCACCCTCACTGTACCAGAAACCGGGACCCTCATCTGGTGCCCATAGGAGCCGCTCACTGTGACGAATGGAAAGGACAGTACAGAACATGTACTACTGCACCATACTGGAGACAGGCGCTACTAGACTCCCAATCACTATATGCACCTCACCTCATGATAATCGGCTAGACCAGTGTCTGGGACATCTGTATCCACACTCCACATACAATGTCTCATGAACCACTATATGTTGTATCCTGAAGCCTTTGTAATTTGAGAGCTCACTGTAAAGGTAATCTAGATCCTGCATGAAAACTGCACTGTGTGAATACATCCCTGCAAACATGGCAGCACCGTGAGGAGTAGGGAGCCTTTTCCACAACTAGATTCACGGCTGACACCGGTTCCATGGACGCTGCCTGAAGCTAGACAACCTATAGAATCCCTTGGCGCACAGCCTCCATTACTCAGCTCCAGCAGTCCCTGGAGGCACCATACAGAAGACATTGGACTGGATATATCCACCACCGTCACATAGCAGCACACTGCTCAGCCCCCTCACATCACCAGCAACTCCCAACACCTACTTTCTCCGTGGTCCATTGAGCGTCTCCGTTCTGCGCCCTGACCAGAGCCCACAGGTAGACGGTCCCCAGAAGGAAGGCGGCCGCCCTCATTCTCCTGGTGCCCATATCGCCCGGTTCAGCCTTCCTTGCGAACAGCAGTAGTGAAGAAGTCACACGAGGGCGGGGCCACGAAGCTTCAGCAGATGTGGGACGTGTGTGCTAAATAGCAGAGGTGGAATAAGGGAAGCATGAGGGACGTCATCCTGAGCTAAAGCGGGATGTGCTTTCTGGGAAGAGCAGGCTTGAGGGCGAATGCTTGGCCAGTTCCCCGCCATCACCACTTGTCACATAGGAGTCTCACTCCACAGGTGTCCCAGCCCTGCAATGTGCGAGTACTGTCAGGAAAAACACAACCATTACCGTCTACATGGAATCGCATCAGCAGAGGTGCGACTGCAGGAGCCAGTCCGTGCGAGTGCTCAACCCTCTGGCATACATGTGCCCTAGCACCCTACATGTACAGCGTCCTGGTGAGAGGCTGATAGCAGGTCATTGCTGCAGCTGAAACCAATGACTATGCTACCTTAAAACCAACCCAATGAAACTGAACGTAAACAGGACACAATAGAGAAGCTGCGATGAGCGGAGAAAAGCCCTTCACATTCACTTGCACAGATTCCATCCGGAAACCGGACAGAAGAATGTGCATGTAGAATGTATATAGAGGGCGGCCTGCGGGTGGAAACACCGCCGGGCGGAAAACCCGTGCAGTGGGGTCTGCTGCACAGGTTTTCCATAGAGCCCCATTATACTCATTTTCAACCGGTTATTCATAGAGCCCCATTATACTAATAATTATTCAGACGGTCTACAAAACCGAAAACCGTCTGAAAACCCGTGCCGTGGGGACATGCCCTTAGGATACGCTTCATATATACACATTATGGAGTGTGGTCAAACGTGATGTGAACCAAGCCTCTTCTGTCCATACATAGGGCCACGGCTGAATTGGCTGTATCCACAACACATGATGTTTCTGTAATCTGAAATACCAGATATGAGCTAGGTTCACTTTGTTTAAAAATCTGTACACAAACTTAACCTATACATTAACTTCTATGGCTGGACCTGATGCCACAGTAAAGGTATGTTCACACAGTGTGTTGAGTCCGTGTGAACATACATTTTTAGATGCGTGTATGGATCCGTCTATCAGACCTTAAACGGACCCAAACATGCATCTTACAATGTGTAGTGTGTTTTACATTGCTTTCAATGTAAAACACGCATCGGTGTTCAGTCGAGTGTTCGCCGATGCGTGATTACATGCGTCTTTTGGATCCGTTATAAGAACTGACATGTCAATTCTTGATCTGTTTTACACAGCAGATGCTCTATTTAAAACTATAGGGTGCGTGTCTGCTGCAGCCAAACACACACCTGCATGTTGGATGCGTTTTAGATCCGATCGACGCTGCGTTTTTGGATGCGATTTTGAGATCAAAAACGGCGTGTGAACATAGCCTAAATGTCTATGTATCCGTTTATGACCTCGTGTCATGTGTTTTTCTCTTTTTCTTCACAGCACAGGGTGCTGCATTCTTTCAAGTTGTAGAAAAACGCAAATGTTACAGCAGGGCCATTCCTAGGCTAAATTTCACTCAGGGCGAGGTGAAGAAATTTCGCCGCCCCCCCCCCCCCCCCCACCCACCTGCCCGTAACACATGGCGCCACAGTGCGCCACATTGCATCACCATAAACCAAAGCCAAAATATACTAAAATCTTTATCACACTATGCTTCATATGAAACTACTAAATAATAGTCATACAGTTACCACATAACACTGCTACACCAACCAGAATCCTAAGACCACATATCACCAGCACACAGTGACCGAATAATACCACCACACCATGACCACATATCACCATATAGTGACTGAATAATACAAACTGACCATTACTGAATACAAACCATTATACTTCAACCAATATTACCGGCGTACAGTGACCATACAGTAGAGGATACCAGCTGTACACAGGCTCTGCAGACATATAAATGATTACAGTAAAGTTATATCTAGTGACTCACAGAAGACGTCTCTGAAGAGTTGTTCTCTTCTTCTCCTTTTCCATCTGTCCCAGACGCCATGACGACTACTCCCGACCATGACTCTTCACTGTAGAATATACAAAACAAACATCTTAAGACTCCTCAATTTATCAGCACCTCTCTACCAATTTCTATCTCTATACAAACTCCCCATCTATAGCACCTCATATGGTAGCCATGTAATATGCCCCCTGTAGCCACGTAGTAGCCCCCTATAGCCAGGTAGTAGCCCCCTGTAGCCAGTTGATGCCCTCCTGTAGCCAATGATGCCCCCGTAGCCAGTGATGCCTCCGTAGCCAGGTGATGCCCCCCTGTAGCCAGGTGATGTCCCCTGTAGCCAGGTGATGCCCCCTTGTAGCCAGTGATGCCCCCTGTAGCCAGTGATGCCCCTCTGTAGCCAGTGATGCCCCTCTGTAGCCAGTAGATGTCCCCGTGTAGCCAGTAGATGTCCCCTTGTAGAAAGTAGATTCCCTCCTGTAGCCAGTAGATGCCCCCTGTAGCCAGTGATGCCCCCTTGTAGCCAGTGATGCCCCCTTGTAGCCAGTGATGCCCCCTGTAGCTAGTAGATGCTCCCTTGTAGCCAGTAGATGCCGCCTTGTAGCCAGTAGATGTCCCCCTTGTAGCCAGTAGATGTGCCCCGGTAGCCAGTAGATGTCCCCTGGTAGCCAGTGATGCCCCCGGTAGCCAGTGATATGCCCCCTTTAGCCAGTAGATGCCCCCTGTAGCTAGTAGATGCCGCCTTGTAGCCAGTGATGCCCCCTGTAGCCAATGATGCCCCCTGTAGCCAGTGATGCCCCCTGTAGCCAGTGATGCCACCCTGTAGCCAATGATGCCCCCTGTGACCAACAATGCCCCCCTGTAGCCAGTGATGTCCCCCTGTAGCCAGTAGATGCACCCTGTAGCCAGTAAATGCCCCCTTGTAGCCAGTGAAGCCCCCTGTAGCCAATGATGCCCCCCTAGAGCCAATAATGCCCCCTGTAGCCAATGATGCCCCCTGTAGCCTATGATGCCCCCTTGTAGCCAATGATGCCCCTGTAGCCAATGATGCCCCCTTGTAGCCAGTGATGCCCCCTTTGTAGCCAGTGATGCCACCTGTAGCCAGTGATGCCGCCCTGTAGCTAATGATGCCCCTCTTGTAGCCAGCGATGCCCCCTTGTAGCCAGTAGGTGCCCCCGGTAGCCAGTGATGCCCCCTTGTAGCCAGTAGGTGCCCCCGGTAGCCAATGATGCCCCCCTTGTAGCCAGTGATGCCCTTGTAGCCAGTAGATGCCCCTGTAGCCAGGTGATGCCCCCCTTGTAGCCAGTGATGCCCCCTATAGCCAGTGATGCGCACCTGTAGCCAGTGATGCCCGCCTTGTAGCCAGTGATGCCCCTGTAGCCAGTGATGCCCCCCTTGGAGCCAGTAAATACCCCTGTAAGTCATTATAAAATAACTCACCTCGGTCCGCGCATCCCGGTCCGGAGCTGCTGAGTTGTGTAAGCAGTGTGATGACGTCACACTGCTTACACTGTCACGCAGCTCACAGGGATCTCCTCGACTGCAGACCGAGCAGATCCCACCGTAGAAGGGGGCGCGGTGAAAGCTGTGCGCCCCCTGCGACGCTGATACAGGAGAAGAGACAGGACGGGAACGATCCGTCCTGCCACCTCCCTGCACCAATAGCTGCTGGCTCTGCGCGACTGTTATAAAACAGCCGCGCAGAAACAGGGGCTATCCTCCGAGCCGGCGAGGCAGGCGGCGCCTCCCTCGGGTGAGCGGAGCCTTGGCGCCCCGGGCGATCGCCCGCCTCGCCCGCCCCTAGGAACGGCCCTGTGTTACAGTATAGGGTTTTTCAACTGGCAAATGTATATCTGTGTATGTGCAGACGTATGCCAATGGTGCTCTTGCCACACATTTTGATCAAATGCAGTAAGTGTAAGTAAGTGTAATAGGAGAGCAGGAATTGTACTTAAAATGGGCGACAGCCAACAGAGAAACTAGTTTTAAAAATACATAAACAGACATCAAACCTATGCTCACTACACTATATTTGTACTGAACATGCACATTTTGCAGTATGGTCAAGCAGGATGTGAACCAAGCCTTAGCAGCTGTCTTTTGTCTATACATAGGGCAATGGCCACAGTATATGTATTTGGTGTCCATTTCACTAACTTACCATTTTTTTTTTATTCAAAAGAAACTTTATTGAAAAGATAAAGCATACATGCCAACTCTCCCGTTTTTGGCGGGGGGGTCCGCTATTTGGGGTCCCTCCCCGCCCTCCCGGGGGAGTTGGCATTCCTCCCGCCGCCAGCAGGCGGCGGGGATTCTTTAAATGGCCGCGGCGACAGAGTAGCGCTAGTGCGCTACTCTGGCGCCGCCGGGCCGCTCCTACAGGCGGGTGAAGCGGCCGCTGTGCCCGCTTCACCCGCTCGAAGTCTCGCTGTGCAGGGAGGAGGCAGGAGGGATCGCTCCCTCCTCCCTCCTCCCCCTGTATGTCCGGCGCCGCTGTGTGCGCCGCACATATAGGTCAGCGGCGCAGGGGGAGTGACGCGCGGCTGCAGAGGAGTGACGCGCGGCTGCTCTCACTTCCCCCTGCACCGCTGAGGAGATCGTCCGGAGCGGCCGTGCTGCAGGAGCCTGGTGAGGTAAGTGGATTTTATTATTTTATTTTTATTAGCTATATGGGGGGCTCTGCCTGGCAACAACGGGGGCACTACCTGGCAACAGAGGGGACATCTACCTGGCAACAGAGGGGACATCTCCCTGGCAACAGAGGGGGCACTACCTGGCAACAATGGGGGCACTACCTGGCAACAATGGGGGCACTACCTGGCAACAGAAGGGGCACTACCTGGCAACAATGGGGGCACTACCTGGCAACAATGGGGACATCTACCTGGCAACAGGGGGGGACATCTACCTGCCAACAGAGGGGGCATCTACCTGGTAACAATGGGGGCACTACCTGACAACAGAGGGGACATCTACCTGGCAACAGAGGGGTCATCTACCTGGCAGCAGAGGGGGCACTACCTGGAAACAATGGGGACATCTACTTGGCAACAATGGGGACATCTACCTGGCAACAGAGGGGGCATCTACCTGGCAACAGAGGGGGCACTACCTGGCAACAGAGGGGGCACTACCTGGCAACAGAGGGGACATCTACCTGGCTACTAAAGGGGGCATCTACCTGGCAACAGAGGGGGCACTACCTGGCAAACAATGGGGGCACTACCTGGCAAACAACGGGGGCACCTACCTGGCTAACCAAGGGGGGCACCTACCTGGCTAACAAAGGGGGGCACCTACCTGGCTACAGAGGGGGCATCTACTTGGCTACAAGGGGGGCATCTACCTGCCTGTAAGGGGCACTACCTGCTTATGGGGGGTTAATACCTGGCTATAAAGGCATCTACCTGGCTTTCTTCCAAAGCCGTTATGCAGTTAGGTGGAGTGGGTGTGGCTTTTTGAAGGGGCGTGGCATACCGACAAGATGGGCGTGTCCATGCTTTTTCATTTTCAAAAGTTGGCAACTATGAGATAAAGTAGTACATAAAACAAGATAATCAAAGATGGAAGACCACCTGGGTCTAATGTAACACATTATATGAAACAAGATAGTCGAAAATGAAAGACCACTTGGGTCCCATATCAAGCATTGTACAGACAAACAGTAAATAGCATAGGCGTATACTCAATTCCAACCAGTATTTTACACTCGGTTTTCATTATTTCCCTTGGTTTTCAGATTTCGAACACCCCATTCAACTGAATGGTACTATAACTGCCATTTTACAGTGATACACAGCAGATTATAGAACATGTTCTAAGTTTTTCTCCAAAACCGGCGATTTTGAAATCCAACCACAGAAAATTCGAACTGTAGACTACAGTTCGGATTTTTTTTATTGAGGCCTATGGGGATGATTTACAGTCGGATTTTTGCAGATTCTAAGTACCAAATCCGCTTAAAAATCCAACAGTAAATCATTGCCATGTAGACATAGCCTTACCGTGACATGTATAAACTTGGCGCCGACTCGCTAGTTCTAAATCGCTATAGAGAAGAGTAGAAAGCAACAGTATATATGAACCAGTAGTACTGCGGTTCCTAAATGTTCCTAACTTTAGAATGCACATGTCCACTGGTTCAGTATTTCAGTACTTTTTGCACAACTTGCTGATCTCTAAGGCCCCGTTCACACGGCTTATTTGCCGACGGATTGGCGCCGTATTCCGCGCCGGATTTGCGCTTCAATACGGCGCCAATCCGTCGGAGTCATTACGGTAATCCACTGCTCTCATAGAGAACAGTGGAATCCGTCGCTCCTCCCCGCTCGGCAAATCCGCCGCGGGGGGAGAAAGTGACATGCACATTATTTACGGCGCGGACGCGCCGTAAACAATGCATTGTCTATGGGGCTGGGAGCGGCACCCCCGCCGCGCTCCGGCCCCGCCCCGCCCCTTATTCACGGCGGATTTGTGCGCTCAATACGGCGCACAAATCCGTCGGGAATAAGCCGTGTGAACACGGCCTAACAAGGAGCTTAATGGCAAGATTCACAATTGGTGTTTAATGCATTAATTGCCCAAAAAATTAAGGGGATCAATTTGAATTGGGTTTTAAACAGTCCTCCTCATCATGCTGTTCACATTTTGACATCATGAGACCAAGACAACACCTTACAATTGATCAACAGTACCTCGGCATTGCAGGGCTACAGGCAGGTACCTTTGCCGGTCATCTATCACGCAGACCACGTTGATGTTGATGCTTACAAATGGTCTGACATGACACTTAATTGCCTCTCACTTCCCTTAAACGTGCCTGCAGTTGTGTGGCATTCATCATTTAGTTCCACGGGGCATTGTTTGCAATGAAGCAGTCATCAGTGTGTGATGGAGACAAAGGACATCCACTTCTTTGCCTTTCTACGACTCTTCCAGTCACTCTGTATCTCTGTTGTAACCTACTGATAACACACTGACACTTAAGCTCAGTGGTCACTTCCGTCTGAGAGCATCCTGCTTGAAGCCTTGCATGGCAAGGTACTGTTGATCAATTGTAAGGTATTGTCTCATGATGTCAAAATGTGAATAGCATGATGAGGAGGACTGTTTAAATCCCAATTCAAACTGATCCCCTAAATTAACTGAGCGAGTCAGGGATCAAACACTTGTGAATTTTGCCATTAAGCTCCTTGTTAGAGATCAGCAATTCATGCAAAATGTACTGAAGCACTGAACAGTTGGACATGTGCATTCTAAAGTTAAAAGATGGTTTCATTTAGTTCATTTAAAAAATTTTTTTAGAAATGTTATGTTCTTCCAATTTCAACCAAAAACCAAATATCCTGAACTTTTTTTGAGTAGTGTATCTTGACTATTCCAGGGTATATGACACTGTTTCACATAAAAGGTTGGTAAATAAATTGAGAATGCTTGGGCTGGAAAAAATGTGTCCAAGTAGATAAGTAAATTGCTCAGTGATAGAAGGCAGAGTATGGTTATCAACAGTACATGCTCAGATTTGGTCAGCATTATTTGTAGGTTATCACTAGGATCACGATCAGTATTTGGCCCTGTTCTCCTTAGCATATTTATTAACCCCATAATGCCACAGTAATTTTTCTTTACGTCGCTTTCTTTTTTCCTCTTTACCTTTCATGAGCAATTACTTTTTTTTTCTACAAAAAAAATATATTATGGATTGTTTTTGCAGGACAAGATGCCTTTTTCGAAGGTGCCATTGACAAAACCATGTAATGTAATAGGAAACCAAAATAAATCTTTGTGGGGTGGAAAGTGAGAAAATGCAATAGCGACAGTTTTTTGTGGGGTTCAGTTTTTCTGAAGTTTTGAGAGGATGTTTTGAACTTAAAGAAATCTTTTTTTTTTTTAAGTTGAAGTCCCCCTAGGGTACTGAACCACTAGATGTGTGATCTGTTGTGCACTGTTCTGCAATAATATGTTGCAGGATAGTGTACTAATGTGGCTCTTCTATTATGCCATGCATGTGACATGGTGTAATAGGAGTACTAAGATGGCATTTAGCCCACAGCTGCTATGAAAACAGCTTGGGCACCCCACAATTCCATCACAGGAGTTGAACAGGGACTAGAACACTGCATAACATAATTCTTTAATCTCTTAGACATAACAACAACGTTTGCTGCAGCAACTTTAAAGGGTTTTCTCATTACAAAGATTAGCTTTTAACACGTAGGGACAGGTAATTGAAGACTTTTTACAGCTGCTTAACCCTTTAAATGAATGAGAAACAGTGATGCTCCCCATTTCCCACTCCGGTCGACACCCTGGTGTTAAGATCACTGGGTGATGATCGGTAAACATGGCGGCTAGAAGCATTTTGAAGTCCTAGCTCCTTTTCCTTCAGTTTATTTGAATATTTTTAACTTTCAGTGAAACAGTAATGGTGTAAGTTCCAAACACCTTCATGGTGCCTTTCCCTAATTTTACGACTGTTAAGCTAGATCTAAAGCCTTTCACCCAGCCCGCCAGTACTCTACTCTGTACTGATGATGGTCACCCCAAAATAGGTTTCCGTCAATGAATATTTGGTTTGACATTACTCTGTATCACATTGCAAGGCTCAAAAATTGCTTAAAGGAGTTATCTCACTATAGGTTTTCAGCCTACCTCAGTGTGTCTGGCACCATAGGATTTTTGAATTCAGAGGCGTGCTTCTTGTCTGCCTCTTCTCCTTCCCCCCTCCACTCAGCACACAGACAGCTCTCCTCCTCTGATTGCAGTAACTTCTATACAGCAGGGGGAGGGCAAGGGGGTTTGCTGCCAGGGTTAACCCTGTGTGTGCCTGCCTAGGTCTGCTGCTTACTGCTGAATCAGCTGCACTGTGCATCTCAAGCAACAACAAACACTGTTCTGTGCTGTCCTCCCATCAGAACAGGCACAGGGCAGCTGTGAAGTGTGGTACTATAATCACGATGTGTCACTAAAACAGCAGAGCAGGGAGGGATATGAACCGTTCACATGCCCCCCTGATCTGTTCTATTAGTATAGTCAAAGCTTCACAGACACCTCATGATTATAGCAACACACTTCACTGCTGTCACATCAGACTGCCCACCGATCAGCCTCCCCTCCGCTCTCCTCAATCTGTGTAGAGATCAGGAGGGAGCAGGCACACACAGCGTTAATCCAAGCAGCACAGCTACACAGACACAGAAGCCCTCCCCCTCCCTTCCCTACAGAAGCATCACAAGTGGCCTCATACTGTGCAGGAGGGGCTTTGTGCTCTGACCTGCATTGAGATGCTGATGACTTCACCAGCACTGACAGCCAGTGAGAGAAAAATCAACAGGTCGGTGGCTATAGTGATTTGAGGAGCTGATGCACTCCTACTACCAAGGATAACTAAAAATCAGTAGGACATTTGTAATGAACATATATTGCAAAGCTGCTTGTTTTTTTTAAAGATCTTTTAATGTATCATTGTAGCGAGACAACCCCTTTAAGGAACAGAGTCCTAGCTCTTTTCCCTTGAGTTTGAATATATTTAAATTTAGTGAAGCAATCATGTGTAAGTCTCCACACCTTTATGTGCCTCTCCCTAATGAGGAAGGTTACCCCATTTCAACATAATAAGTTATAGTGGATAGATTTCTGGAGAAGAGTGATTGATCCTGGAATTTATTCTAATTGCGAGAATTGGAGATAATTTTTTTTCTCTACTCTAAGTACAGTTAGCTCTACCCCACAGGGTCTTTTGCTTTCCTCTGGGTTGAAACTGCAGTATAATAGGCTGACCTGGATGGATGTATAACTTCAATAAGCCTTAAAAACCATGTTGCTGTGTTTCTGTGAGGTCAGCTTACCTTACAGAAACACAGCAACATGGTTTTTAACATCAGAAGTGGGTTTCACAACAACATGGTGTTATGACATCAGAAGTGGGTTTCAGTCAATTGAGCTTCTTTTAGCTTGATATCCCAAATGTGTTAAAATGGGTAAACCAGTTTGACATCTCAGGTAGATCTCAGACAGGTAACAAGTTGTGATATCGCAACTTGTTTTAGTCAGGTAAAGCTAGGTTCACATCTGAGGCGCAGGGTCTGTCTAAAATTATGGGAAAAAATGCAACATGCAGTTTTCTGTTAAACTGACGGGCAGCAGAAATCTATATGGACCTCAATGTAGTCAACATGATTTGATGGATGCCGTTGGTGTCTGTCATGTAACAAATACAGAGGCATCTCTTTAACGGAGGCTCCAAACACAACCTCTGACATAGATATGAAACTAATATAAGCAATTTTGATGTCACAACTGTATTTCAGGTAAGTGCTGTGACATCACAGCTGGGTTTCAGTCAGAACAGCTGCTATGACAATAGAACTGTGCTTCAATCCGGTAATCTGCGGTGACATCAAAGCTTAAAGAGAACCTGTCACATAGATTATGCCCCACTTGCAGAGGACAGAACAAGCTAGTGACAGACATGCTGTTTCCAGCGCTCTGTCCCTTATTCTGTAAGATGCTGTAGTTTTCGTGTATTTAATGCTCAAATCTGCAGTTTTCAGCCAGAAGAGTAATTCAAAGAGTCAGTTTTTTTCAAACAATGCCTATCTGAGGCTAGCCCCGCCCACCTCAACTGATAAACCTATTACTTTAAATAGGTAGAAACATGTGAATAACTGCCAGTGGGCGGGGCTAGCCTTTGGTGGGCGGGGCTAACACCTACTCATTAATAAGATTTGAGGGGTAACTGCTCTAAAACTGCTGCATCTTACAGAATAAGGGGCACAGCGCTGGAAACAGCTTGTCTGCCACTAGCTTGTGCTGTCCTCAGCAAGGGGGACATAACCTATGTGACAGGTTCCCTTTAACCCATATATTGTTCTTGCACATGGGCATCCTGTTGATGGTGTTCTCCCTTGTGCCATTAGATGTGTGACAAGACTCCTGGAAATAATTTTTAGATTTATACATTACACACAGTTGATCTTACTTTAGTAAAGCTGGCCACACACTGCAGAATTTGGATGTCAAAAAGGCAGATTTAGAGCAGTTTTATTGTGAGCATGGCAGCTTTCCATTATCTGAACAGGCCTGACAGATGTCCACTTTTCTAGGTCTTTATAGGGTGCTGTAGTTGTAATATTGTTCACACCGTAGAACAGATCTGCCCCTCATCTACAGAAGCCAAGATCACAGATCAAGGCCTTTCTATCTGGGGTTTGACGCTTCTCAAGTATAGACAGATTGTCTCAGGTATTAATAACCTTACCCAAAATGCCAGTTTGTACATTGACTCAATATTCCATTTGTCACCACTCTACCATCTTTTATTAGAGATACTACTGATCTTCTATTAAAACTTGATGGTATGGTTGTTGAGCAAAACGTTTGACTCAGTATTGATGTAGAGGCCCTTTATAGTTCCATTCCACACGATGCTGGCTTGGAAGTGGTTCGTTCTTTTTTGGATACTAGGAGTAATTTCCTTCGGGACCACAATGACTTTGTTCTAAAACTCCTTTGTTTCATTCCTACTCATAACTTTTTCCTGTTTAATCGACGGTACTACCACCAGCTCAGGGGGACGGCTATGGGGAGCCCTTGTGCTCCCTCATACGCAAACCTCTTCCTGGGCTGGTGGGAGAGCACCATAGTATTTTCAGAACAATATCAGGAAATACAGGATAATATCCTTTTCTATAGTCTCTACATCTACGATGTTGTTACCTTATGGTCAGGTACTGATACCTCCTTTAATCAATTAATTGTTGATTTAAATGTAAATTCTATTGGCCTAAGATTTATGTCCACCTTTCAGGCCACAGAGTTGGTCTTTCTAGATGTAGTGATTAAAAAAGGACAAGGTGGTATGTTGGAGACTTCCCTATATAGAAAACCAACAGCTGGAAACAGCATTCTTAGATGGGAAAGTGCCCACCCACTTTCTTTACGATGTGGAATACCTAAAGGATAATGTATTCGGGTACAACACAATTGTTCCTCTCTTGCTTCCTTTAAAAAGGAGGCTGGATATCATCCCTAAAAAAATTTATGAGAATCTTTTGGTTAAATCGCCCAATATTCCGACTTTGTACTTTCCTCCAAAGGTTCATATAGATCCCATCAATCCGCCAGGAAGCCCGATTGTGTCTGGGATAGGGGGACTGTGTGACCCCGTGTGCAAATTCATAGATTATTATTTAAAACCCTTTGTGGAATTACTACCATAATATGTACAGCACACGACAGATGTGTAGAGGCAGATTGATGGGATCCATGCTGAGCCGGGCATATATCTAGTCACAGCAGATGCTGAATCATTATACACGAGCATCCATCATGAAGATGGATTGACGGCAGTTGAGTTTTTCCTGAGGGCCAGTGGCTTGGATTCAGTAATTTAATTCTTGAACTCCTAAGATTTATATTAACACATAATGTATTTGTATTTAGGGACAATTTCTATACTCAATGCCAGGGAACAGCTATGGGAGCGGCATGTGCTCCGGCATATGCCAATCTCTTTTTGGGCCACTGGGAAAGACAAATATTCCAAGAGAAGATTGCTGTTGGGGTGGACCGTGTGCAGTGCTGGCTGAGGTACATCAATGATGTGCTATTTCTATGGCATGGATCGATGGCCCAGCTAGCCCAGTTTATGGAATGCCTCAACAGCAACTCTTTGAATATCAAACTCACCTTTAAGGCAGAAATGAAGAAGGTAGAATTTCTAGATATATCTATTGAAACTGATGAAAGGAGTATGATACAGACAGATGTCTATAGGGAAGCAGACCTCTGTCAATGCCCTTCTTCATGCTTCCTCATTTCACAATCCTGCTACTATTAGAGCAATCCCCACAGGCCAATTCCTACGCATGCATAGGATTTGCTCTTCAGATTCCAAATTTGAATATCAAGCAATGGACTTGAAAGAAAGGTTTTTGCAACGTGAATACAGTAGAAGGATGCTGAAAAGGGCATATCAGAGAGCTAAGAGAACCCCTAGAAATCGATTATTACAACCAAGCAAAAGGGGTAATGAGAATAATATTCAGTTTATTACAACATATAATCAGCAATGGTTCAGGTTGAGAGAGATCTTAGGTAGGCATTGGGACGTGCTGAAAACCGATTCGATTCAAAAGAAATCTCGGATTATCCCTTATTAACAGCAAGGAGAGCACCTAATTTGCATGACCGTCTTGTTAAGAGCCACTATATTGTACAAAATCATAATCCGTTTAGCACTAGAGGCCCGAAACAAGGCTTCTTTCCTTGTGTAAATGCATTGCATGTTGCAATATGGTTAGGACTGATGTCTTTCAGACATCAGATGGTACTCGTGAATATAAGATCCGACACTATATTACATGCCACACAAAAAATGTGGTATACATGGCATGTTGTCCATGCTCAAAGAGTTATATTGGAATAACCACACGAGAGCTTAAGGTACGAGTGTGGGAACATATACGGGATATAACCACAGCAAGGGACTCTGAAGATATTGGCCAATTGAGATCTCTACCAAGACATTTTTTGAGATATCACAATTGTGACTCAAAATTATTGAAAGTGCGTGGCATTGATGTGGTTTATTTGGGCATTAGGGGTGGAGATGCAATGAAAGTCTTGGAACAACTAGAAACTAAGTGGATTATGGCCATTGATACTATGGCCCCGATCGGACTTAATGAAAAATTTTACTTTGCGTCTTTCTTTTGATGCCGATAGGCTCACTACATGATATAATATGTGATATAGATTGTTTGTTCCCTCTTGATTGTAGCCCCTTTTCTTTCTCTTTTTTCTTCTGACTTTCCTTTTCCTTCTGTTATATATTTTTATTTTGTGTCTCTGTTTCACTTTGTCATTGTTTTTATCTTTTATCTAATTTTTTCTTGTTTTTTGATTTGATAGTTTGAGGCTCCTTGTCACACCGTCCTACTTTCTGTATGTACCAAAGGTACGTCCCTTTTATCCCGGTGGACAATTGATGTCAATGACTTTATTATGATGGCACATCACTACGGACATCTATTCTTTCTCTTTTCGATATGCTGAAAAATGAAGAAGGCTGAATGACTACAAGATAATCTGTTGTTGTTTCGCGACATAATATATGTCTCAATTATTTATGAGGATGTGATTGTGCCATATATGGAACGATACAAGTTCTAATTGTAATATTGGATTTAATGTACCCTGTTTCACCGAAAATAAGACAGCATCTTATATTAATTTTTGCTCCTAAAGATGCACTATGTCTTATTTTCAGGGGATGTCTTATTTTTCCTTGAATTATAGCATGCTATACGTGTGTGTGTATATATATATATATATATATCTATCTTAACATTTAGAGTCACAAACCATATGATATATTTATGTAAAGGACATTTTATGGCAGCTGCAGTGACTTATCTCAAAGGATGGCAAATGTGACATGCTGGGACTTGTAGAACTAGAAGTTCCAGCATGCCCCATCAGCCATCCTGTGAGATGTGTGTGTGTGTCAGTATCATTGCTCTGGTCTCCCTCTACTTCCCTCTGTTACTTACATGTACTTTCTGTCTACTCTCCTTTGGATGTTCGGGACCTGTGGTGACATCACAGTCACATGACCTCCCTTCACAGGTCCTTCAGTCCTCTAATGATGTCCGCTATGTTTTATTTTCGGGGGGTGCCTTATTTTAGGGAATTCAACAAAATCTCTGCTATGTCTTACTTTCGGGGGTGTCTTATTTTCGGGGAAACACGGTAGTATGCCATATTGCAGTTATAGTGTGTGTATCTATAATTGTTATTATGAATAGCTTTATCATGTTCCTCTAGTGTTGGGAGTTTGCCCAAGGTGTAGTTATGTGTGTGCAGTAAAATGTTACCTGGGGTTGCGCGCACGCCTGGTGTAGGGAATTGGTGCCGGTGGCCTCTTCGGCTCCATACGCGGTGTGCGCATGTCCGGGGAAATGTTCCTTTGGGCATGCGCAGTTGCGCGGGACGCCTACCCTCTGAACACGACGCATGAGCCGGAGAAACCACAGGTGCTCACGATAGGAGCAACACTATTTAAGGAATCTAAGAATTAAATTAAACTATTACCCCCTGAGGAAGCAACTAATTAGCGAAATGCGCGTTGGGGAGACAGGGCTCACCTTTCCACTATCCTGCACTAGGTATGGTATGTTTTGCTGCTGTTTAGAGTACATCATGCCTGTATTAATCCTCTTTGTGTATCCACAGTTATAGTTGTAAAATGGACATTTACTAGTTGAATACTTTATGAGGCTGAGGCAATATTAAATTTACTTTGTACTGTTAGCAAACATCTAAATTTACATCTATTTTGGATAGTATATGGAAAAGGGTGGCACCTGTGTATATTCGGGCGTTTTCTTCATGTACCTCGATTTTCATGGTTTTTAATATTATTAAAATAAAGTTTTTTGATAGATTTTGATCATATACTCTCTTTGTGTCTCTATGTTGTATATTAGATCTAGATTTACAGAGCGAGACTACCCACAAAATGTTCTTAATGAGACCTAAAATTGGGCCCGCGGGGCGGATCGTGCTTCCCTACTTCAACAACAAAAGAATCCCTAGAGGAATAAGAAGTTTAGGATTATTGGCATTTTCAATAATGCTTCAGAACAAGTCAGAAGGATCATTAAGAACTTCTGGCCTCTGTTCCAACAGGATCCTGATCTGTCAGACTAGATAGGGAAAGAACATTGGTGACCTCTTAGTGCATAGCCACTATGTTCCACCTACATCTGAGAACATGTGGCTACGTAGCAACATCACGGGTACCTATAAATGTGGTGGTAGTTGCAAAGCCTGTATACTTATTCCAGTCTCTAAAATGGTAAAAAATCTGTCTACTGGAAAGGAATTTAAACTTTTGGCATATGCCAATTGTAAAACCAAGGGTATTGACTATCAGGCCTCTTGTGGTTGCCCATTGAAAACTATATGGGAATTCAAATACAGGATCCTCGAACATATGGGGGATATTCAACATAATCAGGATACTCCTCTTGCAAGACACATGAACCTGTCACATCACAGTAATCCTCTTGCCATATCCTTTTCTGTCGTCGAACTAGTCACCACCTCCCCTTGTAAAGGAGACTTTGATAAAAAAAAAAATTCTGCCTTAGAAAGGGGCCCCAAAGGGGGGGACCCCCCAAGGGAAACCCCCCTTTCTTTTTTGGGGTCCTTAATGTTTCTTTTGGGGTAAATTTTTTAAAATTTTAAAATTTTTTTTCCAAATTTAAAACCCATTTATTAAACATTTTTTAAAAAATTTACAAGGTTTTTTTGGGGGCAAATTTGATTTGGGAAAAAGTTTGAAACGAATGTGAAAAAGTATTAATAAATGTTGTTTAAAATTTTTAAAGAAAATGGTTAATTTAAAAGAAAATTTTTGGGAATTGGGAAATTTTAAAGTCAAAGATTAAAGGGGGGAAGGGTTTGGAATTTAATAAATTAATTTAAAGGTCAATTTTTCGAATGCTTTATTTTTCCCTTTTTGTGTTCAAAAAAAAAAAGGTTTAAAAAAAAAGGAAAAAATTTAAATTTGGGCCTCCCCGTTCCACAGAGGTAAAAAACCGGGAAAGGGGCCCTTTTTCTCCCCCATCCGTAAAAACGCACCCACAGACCTCCAAATCCTCTTGTCAATCAAAGGTGTTTCCCTCAGGAGCAGGCGAGTAAAATTTCTGACCCCCCCAAAAGAAACCCAAACCCCCAAAAAACCAAATTTTGGGGTGGGGCGTTTGAGAATCATTCCTAACTCCTCCAATGCGTGGGGGCTTTAAATTTCCCCCGAACCCAAGTCCGCCAAAATGGGGGGGCATTTTTGGAAACCCAATTTTCCTCGGAAAAATATCTTGCTGAAAAGGAGTAAGAAAGTAGGGGGGGGGATTTAAAAAAAAGGGTTGAGGGGCAAAGGGATTTTCCAAACAAAACCCAGGTCGCCGGGATCTTTTTTTGAAGCATAACCCCTTAATTTGGTGAATGATACGTATTACTCCCCCCCAAAAAGGGGGAAAAGGGGATGACACCCCCAACAAATAGGGGAATTTAGTCCCTCGCCCCGGGGGGGCACCCCCAGATTTGGCGGAGGGAAGGGGAAAAAAAAAGAAATTAACTCGTGGCACCTGATCCCACCGGTAATGATTTTATTTTTAAAGTTCGGGGGCCCGGGAAGATCCCGGGAGTATTTATGACCCTTTTTTGAAATGCCTTACCACCCCATCTTTCCAAATTTTTCTACCAACCCTCCTTTTTCCCAAACTAAAGCTAAAGGGAAAACTTAACACAGGCCGGGGAGTTGAGCAAAGTTAACAACCCAAGGGGGGCCCCTTTTTCTTCTCCGAAGAAACCCCCTTCCCCGGGCACCAAAAAATATCCCTTTTCCCCATTTAGATTTAATGGGCAAAACACTGGTGGGCGGAAGTTTTCCCTAACCCCAAATGGGATCGTTCAGCTCCAAAGTTTCCCGGTAGTCCCTCAGAGCCATCCGTGAAAGGGAAACCCCATCGAAAAGGGGCCACGGAACTGGGTCGGGGAACCCCTTGGGTTCCCCACAAGCGGGGAGAAAGGGGGCCGCCCCCCTTTTAAAAAACCCCTAGCCGATGCCAAATGCCCCAAAATTGCAGTACCGGGGTTTTTTCCCAATCAGGGGAAACCCTTTGGGGAAGACTGTTTTTCCTTGACAGCAGTGATGGCGGAAACCCCAAGGTAGAGCTGCAGTGGGGCGTCCATACCCCCCACTTTCTCCAAAAAGGGACCCAAAGCTTGCGGAACCCCCCTTGAAAAACCCAGTATTCGCAATTTCCCCCCCCCTGCAGCCGAAAGAGTTTGGGAAGTCGGGAAATGCAGACCCCCATCAGCGGGACCCCGCCATCTTCTACCCCCCGCCCCCAAAAACTGGAACACTGCTTAGAAAGTTTTAAAAAAGGGCCTCGGACAAGGGGGATGCCTGAATAACCGGGGGCAAGACTTCATTTCCAGGAATATTTAACCCATCCAAAGAAGTTTTTTTCTTCCCATTTCAAAAGATCTTGTTTGAACTTGGAGATTAGAGGAGCAAATTTTAAGTCAAAAATCCTTTTGGGATTAAAGGGGCAAAAACCCCTAGGTACCTAAAGGGAAAGACCTCCCAAGAAAGGGGGGGAAGGGGGCCCCAAGAGGACGACCGCCTTGGAATGTGGAACCCCAAAGGGGGAACTCTTTCCATATTTATTTTGGGGTTACTGTAGCGACATATTTTTTCCACACCTCCAGGGCTGGGGGAAGAAAAGGGGCGGGTTTTCCCAAAGGTACAGGACAAATCGTCAGCAAAGGCCCGAGCATTTGAAGGATGACCTCACCTGTACCCCCTGCACTCTGGGGTCTTTTCCGCGCGTTTTGTAGCGGTGTTCCATACCCAATAAAATAAAATGGGAGAGAGGACATCCCGCCTGGTGCCTTTTCCAATGACAGGGAGCGAAAAGGGCCCCTTTAAAACCCTAACCTGTGCTTGGGGGAAGTATAAACCATCACTCTCCCAATAACCACCAAAGCCCAATGACCCCAGAACCCGTAAGCAGGACCAACCCTGTAAAAGCCCTTCCGGGCTCAACAACGGGAGCACATTGGGGGTTTTGGACGAAAGGGGGAAACGGAGAAAAATTTTTTGAGCTTTTGGCTCTCCCCCCCTGAGGGACAAACCCACCTATCCGGTGAACAATCTCGTTGAGGAGGGTTGATTCTATCGCTAAAAACTTACGAAATTTCGCTCCGTTTTTGGAAAAGGAAATAGGGCGATAATTCTGGGATTGGTAGGGTCCTTACCCTCTTTTGGATTACTGCAATATGACCCCAAAAACCGGGGGCGAAAGGGGCCCCCTCAGAAGCAGCATTAAAAGCCCGAGGGAAAATCATCAATTCAGACGAAGGGGCTTTTAAAAAAAGGGCGTATATCCCTCCACCAGGGCCCTTGCCGAGGGGAGAGTTCTTATACTGTGGCCAGCTCTTCTTCGAAAGGTTCCTCCAGGGGGGCGAGAGCCCTCTGGGGGGAGGGAAGGCATTCTGGGCCCAAAAAACGAAGCAAGTTACTTGGGGCCTCTGGGGAGGGGGTTTAACTGGGTATAGTACTCATGGAAGACTTTTTAGAATGTCCTCCGTTAAATGGGCAACACACCCACGGGGTTTTAAAGAGAGAACAATGAAGCACCCTCTACCATTAGTGCGCAGCCGAAACTTACCCGGGGTTTATTGCACCAGTATAGAAGGAACGGAAAATTTTCTATACCTTTTGTGTCTGTGCTCCATGACTCGGGGAATCATGTGGGGTATGGATGATGGCTCTAAAGTCCCCTCCAACCGATGCCTTTGGCTTTCCAAGAACCAAAACACGTCAAAGGTCCAAAGCTTGGCACAGCCCCCTTTTTGGGCGCGAGCCGTGTTTGATCAAACCCTCTAGATGCACTTCAGGGGTTTCCCTTGAATTTGGGGGGGAGTTGGGTCTTCGGGGGCGGAGGGGAATTCCGTTGTGTGCTGAATCCCGCAGCAAAGAGAATCCCCAGACTTTCTTTCAGTCTCCACAGAAACCTTCTTTTTAAGGTGTAAAGGGCCAATCACAGTAATTTGGGGCTGATCGAATAAAATACTCCTTTGGGGGCCGACACAACACAACAAAGGGGAATGCTGTGGAAAAAAAATTAAATGCTGTTGGGAATTTGGGGGAAGAATAGAACGTATAATCCATCTTGGGGGTGCATTATCCGCCAAAACTCGACCACGCATATCGTGAAGCACTTTTAAATCCTATTTAGTTTATGGGAAGGGACCCATACCGGCCCCCTTGAGGTTCCAAAGGGAGGGGCAGCCCAGGTTCAGGTCGCCCCCCAGCCAATCTGGCCCTGAGCAAAATTAGAAGGTCATCAACGTTTAGCCAGGGAACGACAATTGCCCGTGTGGTGATATATGTTTTCACGTATAAACCTGACCTTGTAGGGCAATTTTCACAAACGGATCGGTGTGGGCCCCGATAGGGCTTATCGGACAGAGTGATTTATAAAGAAAATGGCTACCCCCTAACCTTACGAAAGGCACTGTTTTTGGCCCAGGCGGGAAACCTATTACAGTAGGACGGTTTGAGGAGAGGAGTGGGTTTCTCTTGATGGAAGACAAAATGGTGATTTCTGCTTGGGATATATAAAAACCAGATTTTTTTCGGGGATTAAATCCTTCACATTAAGGGGACTGAGACAATTTCCCATGTGGGGTCCCAAAGAAAATTGACTCTCCCCCAGTATTCTAAAGTGCAGCACCCAATGAGCCAGCCAGCGGCCAAAAATCAAACAACGGTAATAACATCAATAAAAAAAAAAACAGCCTAACAAAAGGGCCAAAAATAACTAAAAGGGGCGCGGTATCTAACGCAGTAGCCCACGGTACCCGGGGCTGAGTCTACACGGGGGGATCCCGTGAAGAGAACAGAAGAAAGAGAACGCTAATGGAGCGGAGAAGGAGGATTGCTCACAAGAAGGATTCCAGGATTTTTCCTCCGATTCGTGAAATTACTCGATGGAGGCCCCCCACCGCTCATCCCCCTAACAAAGGGCCCCGGGTAAGCAAAGTCGAGCAAAAAAAGGGGCCCGGGAAATGGGATCAACGAGGGGAAAACGGAGAGGGGCCCCAACCGGGGGCCGGACCAACAATTAAGGAACAGAAAAGGACAGAACCCAGCAAATCTCAACAAAGAACACAGGGGGCCATCAGAATGAAACAAACACATGGAAACAACCCCAAGGGGAGACTCAATGCAAAACCAAGAGAATATAAGAGAAGTAGGTGATATGACACCAACACAACAGAGAAAAACATGGCAGCAAATGAGGGAGACCTAATAAGGGTTTTTCTAGCACGGAAAAGTCCCGGCTATGATGGCAAGTCCCACGGGGCGGGCCGACCCCTTGTGGTTTACATCCCCGAGGTACCCTTTGTACGCACCCCTGAGTGTCCGTACTGGGGAAGGCGCAATCGGGAAACCATGGATAATTTCCGGGGGCCAATCCGAAAGTGCCCCTCCGGGAGGGCCAAAAGAAACAAGGAGGGGAAGTCCTCAATTGAACAAAGGTGACATTCCCCCCCGGTGATTTAAACCTGAGTGCAAAGGGAATCCCCCCCCATACTTATATTTTTTTGCTTGGAGGGCAGACAGGGGGGTTTGACGAGCTCTCAAACGCAGAGTGCCCGCACAAGTCGGGAAAAAGCTCAATAAAGGGCCCTCAACTCTATCCGCTGCAAAAAGTCGGCTTTGCGCATCACTCTTTTTTTAACAATAAAGGGGTTGTACCCCTACAATACGTCCCGAGGGGGGGCGGGATCCTACCGCGGGCAACCTAAAAGGCCCTGTAAAAATTCAATAAAGTCCCCCTGTCGCCCCAAGATTAGTTAAACTTTTTTTTGGTTGGGGAAAGGGTGAATCGCCGGGTTTTGCGATTCAGGTAAGACCCGCCCCCGAACTTTGTTGCGAGACTCCGGTTCCCCAGTCGTCCATGTGAGAGAAGAGCGGGACGACTGGCTTGTTCCTTTCAGAGAGGATGCAACGAGGACACCAGGTATTTTACTCTTAACTTTTTCGAGTGGCAACTCGATTTGAGATCTGCGACGTTAGATTTACTGGGCCATTTTCCGTCTCCAAGATTCGCATCCCCCTTGCCAAAGATTGAGATCCTGTTTTGATGTATAAGGAAGGAGGGCGGGGAGCTCGGGGGCGCCGAAAAAGGGTGTGCTGCATCCTCAGGAGGGGGCATTTTCGCATCTGAAAAGGGCCCCTTCATAGCCCATGGAGGGGGAGTAAAAGGGTCTGCGGGTGTCTCCCGTTCGAAGGGCTGGCCCCCAAAAAGGGGATTGGGGCTAGAGGCTCATGTTGCAATACTTGACAGGGGGGCCCCGGGGGCCACTCCCCCCGGGGGGGGACCACCGGGGTTCAGAGCCAGGGGGGCCCCCCAATGCCAGGGATTTACAGGCCGGCCCATTCCCACTCCGTTCCCCCAGGCCTCGCCCGCCCCAAGCCAGGGAAACCCCCCCAAACATCCCCACCCCGGGACTTCAATCATTAGGGCTAGAAATGCGGATGGTAATCCAAGGGGTCTGAAAGGGGGGCCCCGGGGATGATATCGTTTCCGGGGGGGGGTACAGCCCCAACAACCCTTTCCCGGGCGACGAGGGGGTCCGCCATTTTAATGTCCCTCTGTAAAAAACCCGGGGAGCCGCCGAACAGCAAGGGGCTGGGACGGTTTACCCGATCACACGGGACTCAGGGAACTGGCGTCGCCATGGGGGGGTTTCGGGCGCTTGTCGCCTGTGGGCAGCATTGGGGCCCCCAGGGTCCATGTAGGGCGCCAAGGGCAAATTTCCGGGGGCCACCGTCCACTTCTTGGGGATCCCGCACCCCAATGTGGGAAAGTTTAACGGAGTTTTGTCCCATACCCCTCCATTGTGGGAATAGGCCCTAGGGGGGGGGGTTTGCCCTTGTCCACTGTGCTGTCTCGGGGGCTCCCCCCCCCATTCAGGGGGGACAGCCACACTAGGCCTCATTGGGGGGGGTCGGGGGGCTCCCCCCCCGCCCCTGACCTGTCGCGGCCCCCGGGGTCGTTTTCCTCTCAAGGCCGGTGTGGAGGCGGTGCCTGAGCCTGAAGCGAAAGGTGGGTCCAACTCCCCTACCCCTCAGGTCTTTGCCCGGGCAGGAGGTCCCACGGGTGGCACGCCCCCCGGCAGAGAGGATCTTCTCCTCGGGGGATTGAGCTGCGGCGGGGGAGCTCGGGGCCAGTCCCCGCGCTCCGTCACGGCCGAGCGCAAGATGGGGCCGGGGCTCTGAAGCGCGGGGAAGGGCAGCCGCTTCCCCTTTAAATCTGCGGGGGCAAAAAATTTTTGAATGGAGATCCCCGCGGCCCGAGCGGTCCAGAAAACATGGGAGTTTTTTGTTCTTCTTTTTGGGCCCCTCCTGAATTCCACCGCTGATAATATTAATCCCCCAGGGTCCCACAAAGCGTCCGCTCTTTACATTGGGAACCACGCCCCCCATTTGTATAATTTAATTATCGTTGTGTATTCACTATATCAGGTACCTTTTTTTTTTTTGTAAATCTATTACCTTGTTTTAAGTACCTTTTATCATTCATATTTATTTTTTTTTTGTAGCGTTTTGTCTGTACTATATCATGTACCTTTTTGTTGTCTTTATGCTTTATTATTTTGTTCTTCATTTGCTATCTATAATTATGTAGCACTCTGCTCCTTTTTAGTCTTTATAGTTGGCATATGCTCGCTAAAGATTGTAAATACACGTCTAGTGGTTCTGTTGTATGTGTCATTGTGCTCCATTGGACGCAATGGCCCTATGTGAGTGCGATCTAAAGCGATAGCCGACATTGGCATCTTGCTCAGGTGCGATTGCCTTATGCGTCCGCGATTCATAAAATAAAAATACCATCTGTTTGCGCATGCGCGGATATATTGCGCATGCGGTTTTGGCTCTTTCAAAGCGCCTTGCACAGGCATGACTGTAACGCCACAGCCTTTCAGCGCAGGCACCAGGTTCTTGCGCAAGCGTGATCTTTTCTGTAGATGCTGGGTTTATTTCTGCTCTCCATTTCACACAGGAGAGGTTACTTACCAGGCTTTTATTTAAGTGAGCTGTTTTTCCCCTTCACCACTGCCTACCCTCTATCAGGCAGTACACATATCGTTGCCTACCCTCTATCGGGAAGTACGCCTATCGTAATGGGATTTTCATCCTACATATCCGGAGCCTGATCTATCAATGTTTCTGTATCCAAGGGATGTAAGCTTTTTTCATTTTTCATTTATCCTTTTGATTATCTTGTTATCTCTGCAGGCATTGTCTGTTTCCATAGTTGTTCCCTGATGAACCCATGTGATATATGGGGGAAACACGTCGGAACCTGTTTTGGTGGAAATGTTTGGTGTTACTAACATGTAGGAAACCAATTGTATTTTCCTTGGCTTTGAATATTGGGCGCTGTACGTGTGGCACACTCACCGTGTGTGTTGTTCCATTGTTGCCCATTTGTCTGGAGCCTTTTTGAGCATTTAGCCCTCTATATTTTGTTTTTGGACTCCAGGCTTCTTTTGGTTTTTGTTGAATGGGGTTGGGTAGATTAGGTTCCTGAGCGGGGTCGCCATTTTTGGGGCTGGTACCCCACCTTGTGGTGATATATATAGTGTGTAAGGTTTATTAGGGACTGGATAGGTCCTTTTTTATCGGATATTAATAAAAGTTATATTTTAATGTATTTCTTGTATTTAGCCTTTTCTCTTTGTTTTCTCTTTTGGTTTATGCCAGGCATCCTTATCACTGGTTACCTCTTTACTCACTATTTTTAAAGAGGATTGGTAGTTTAGAAACACAACTCGCCGTGTTTGGAGGAGAGAGTATGCTGAGTTACATCCAAAGAACACCATACCTACTGTGAAGCATGGGGGGGTGGTAACATCATGCTTTGGGGCTGTTTCTCTGCAAAGGGGCCAGGACGATTGATCCATGTACATGAATGAAAGAATGGGGCCATGTATTGTGAGATTGTGAGTGCAAACCTCCTTCCATCAGCAAGGACATTGAAGATGAAACGTGGCTGGGTCTTTCGGCATGACAATGATCCCAAGCATACCGCCAGGACAACGAAGGAGTGGCTTCGTAAGAAGCATTTCAAGGTCCTGGAGTGGCCTAGCCAGTCTCCAGATTTCAAGCCCATAGAAAACCTTTAGAGGTAGTTGAAAGTCCGTGTTGACCAGATACATCACCAACACATCACTGCTCTAGAGGAGATCTGCACGGTGGTAGTCTTCATAGTGTGTGCCCACCTTGAAAACAGAAAACTTTTGACCTCTGTTATTGCCAACAAAGGATATATAACAAAGTATTGAGATGAACTTTTGTTATTGACCAAATACTTATTTTCCACCATTATTTGCAAATAAATTCTTTGCAAATCAGACAATGTCACTGTCTAGATTTGTTTTCTCATTTTGTCTCTTGTAGTTGAGATCTACCTAAGATGTCAATTACAGGCCTCTCATCTTTTTAAGTGGGAAAACTTGCATAATTGGTGGCTGACTAAATAATTTTTTTCCCCACTGTACGTGTCAGAAACAATATCTGGGTAAGACATTAAGACAACTCAGACGGAGAATAGGTGAACACACAGGGGACGTGAAAAATAGAAGAGATGTTTCAATTGCCAGATATATCCTGGAAAGACATGGGGGAGACTGTTCAAATTTAAGATGTAATGTTATTGAGCAAATTAGGACCTCAATGAGAAACGATGATGTGGACAAAAAATTACCATATATACTCGAGTATAAGCCAAGTTTTTCAGCACAAAAAATTTGCTGAAAAATCCCCCATCGGCTTATACTCGAGTCACTGATGGCACTCGGGCGCTGCGAGTACCTGACAGCATCCGGGCGCTGCGGTGGCCCGGGTGCTGTCAGCGATCTTCTCATCTTTATGCGACTCCTCCGGAGCGCACCCAGGTGAAGAGATACCACTTCGGAGCAGAGAGCGAGCACTCCCCGCTCCGCAGTGGACTCCGGGCGGCCGCATACTCGTGGCTGTCCGGAGTTTCCGGCACAGGCAGCGTGTGTCATCACGCTGCGTGCGCGGCCTGATGACATCATCCGCCTATGCAGAGAAGACCGAGGAGGGCGCCCGGGAGATGGAGCAGCGGGGATCGAGGTAAGTGCTTGTTTTTTGTTTTAAAACCATACCTATACCTGCCTATAGCCTGCCTAGGGGACCTATACCTGCCTATAGCCTGCCTAGGGGGACTATACAAGCCTATAGCCTGCCTAGGGGGACCTATACCTGCCTATAGCCTGCCTAGGGGGGGCCTATACCTGCCTATAGCCTGCCTAGGGGGCCTATACCTGCCTATAGCCTGCCTAGGGGGGGCCTATACCTGCCTATAGCCTGCCTAGGGTGACCTATACCTGCCTATAGCCTGCCTATACCTGCCTATAGCCTGCCTAGGGGGACCTTTACCTGCCTATACACTGCCTATACCTGCCTAGGGGGACCTATACCTGCCTATAGCTTGCCTAGGGGGACCTATACCTGTGTCAAGTTGGTAATTTAAGGAAAAAACATCAAAAGTCTGTTTCATCATTACATTCTTGTTAAGCTCATCAGATAGTTTGTTAAACTGCTTTTACTGCTATACATCCTTATCGAAGTATCATATATCTCTCACACAGCTTTCCTTGAGACAGATGCAGTGTCTGGTAGAAGCCAGATTCAAGGCTTTCCTCCTCCCTCCAGATAATACAGAGGAGAGTTTGCGAATGTGTCATATCAGCTAATGCTTCATACATACATGCAAATTATAACTTGTCTCTTAGCGACCGCCAATTAACCAATCATGTAGTGATAAAATAGTCATGTGATTAAAAAAGTTCTATTGGAATGTAATTTACTGTGATTAAATCAGATTCATGTCCTGAACGGAAGGTGTCGGTCATGTTTCTCGAGCTCTGGCTGCCGGCAGCAATAATAATAATATAATTCGGAGGAGGCATTTAATTGGATAAGGAGTGGAACAAAGATAATTTCCACACCTGATTTTATCATCTTGACAGTGGTGCCGTGCTCTCAAACGCCCGAGGATTATCCGGAGGGGGGCTGACGCCTTACCATCCACTGCACGGTCCTGGAGTGCCCGAATCACTTGGGGCCTGATCAACCCCACAGAATCAGGTAAGTTCACTGATTTTTTTTTTTAAATCCGTGACTTATCTGTTTTTCGGACATTCTAGTGAAAGTCTTTTGGTGGTTGTCGCCCCTCTTAGGAGACCTGTGTAAGCGTTCCGGTGTGCCTCCAGGGTATGCTCTGGTACATGTATGCGTATCATATGCGTATACCTTTAAACGCTACCAATTAATGCCTCTGCTTGTTGCTCTGTAAAGTATACGTGACTGGATAGTGTATTTTCCTTTCGGTATCATATTTCAGTGTAGGTCAGGAGCTGGGCTCCTGATGGGAAAAAAAAAAAGAGATGTCAGGGATACAGTCCCTAATAAGCGACCCGGTAGCGAGACCGAAGCCTGTCATAAGTTATATACAGTTATATACAGATATAGTTATAGACAGATGATCTGAATTCCTGAAGAGAACTGGCCAATAGCCAAAGCCTGCTATAGTTATAGACAGATGATCTGCATTCCTGAAGAGAACTGGCCAATTGCCAAAGCCTGTTATAGTTATAGACAGACGATCTGAAGAGAAATGGTTAAAGAGTAGCCATAAGCCTGTTATAGACAGAAGATCTTGGTTTCTGATAAGCCTGTTATAGACAGAAGATTTGCGTTTCTGATTAGCCTGTTATACAGATGGTATAGACAGATGATATTTGAGATTATCTGCTGATGAGTAGAAGACATTGATTAGTGTTAGGTATGCTCGGGACTTAATCGCAACATACACGTGTGTTAATTTGTTCTGTTTTACTTAGGTAAAAAACGGCATTCAGGGTTAATTTTACATTCAAGCTACATCACTTGTTATCTTTCACACTGAAATTCTGGCAGAGTGTATAACCTTGGCTTCGATTCAAAGCATCTATTAAGGGGGGTTGTAGCTGCCGCTGCGGGCACATATTCTCCCCTCAGCTCCAATGGCGTAATGAAAGATTATAGAGCTCAGTCAAAAGGTGCAGTCGAGTAGTTTGATCGAAGAGAAAAATAGTAAAATATATATATGAGAATTGAGAGAAAAAGTTAATGATATGCTCTGTGTAACGAGCATAAATCACGGAGATAAGCTAGCATGTGGGAGACAACACTGAAAGAAAATAACGATGTCTTGGCAAAGCATAGTTACATTGAAACTGAATGTAAAAAATAAGAAGGATTTGAGGAATGCATACGTATAAAGATGTGAGCTGCCGCCATTCCAAGATGGCGACTTTCAATGTTGGAGGACTGACGTCATCAAATTCCATTAACGCTGAAAGTTGCGTAGATTGTGGGAGGGAACGTACAACACTGATCACACCTTGTATTACCTCAACTCCTGCCCCTCCCGGTATTCTTCCCTCAGCTCCCGTGCCAGAACCTTCCATTATTTTCTGTAGCCATTTTTATGAAGTCCAAACATTCTCTGTATCCGGAAAGGCAAAACCAACCATCACAACCAGCCCCACAACCACTATACCCTTTGCTCACAGCATCTGGGACATTCTATGTACCCTCCTCATCTATAGCCCCTATTCTGACTTTCAGTACTAACGGAGAGGAAGACGGGGAGGAGGACAAGTTGCCATTAGCCACAGGATGCCAGGACCCACATCTGCAATCCAAATTAAAGGACTCCAGTATTTTTCCTATTGCTCACAGCACACAGACTGCTGCTCTAGGAGAGGACACATTACTCAGAACACACACAGTCCCTCCACCACCAGAACCAGACTCATTCATGGACTTACCCCCACCTTCGGCAGCACCACCACCATCACCTCCTCAGCCACTGGATTCTTTTTCTCTGCCGGTTCTACCTTCTCATCCATCAGCGCCAGCCACAATACCCCAGGGTCAACCAATCTACATGCCTTTTACACCCGAACAAGTCAATAATCTACTGACCCAAATGCCAGACCCTGAAAAAAAACCTATGGCATTTTACCGTGGCATCAGCCAGATACAGAAGACATATTCTGCCCCTTGGAAAGATCTATACCATGTTGCCAGCATCAAGGCTGGGGATTACTTTTGGCCTATCATCAAATCAGTCCTACAAGAAGACACTGTTGAGGACATCAGTACTTACTCATCTGGGGAAGAGTTCTGCCGTCGTCTCCATTTTTGGCCCCAAAGGGAAAACTTGGCTGAATTCTCAGTGAATATCTTCAATTCTACTCAGAGTCCTACTGAATCCGTGGATAATTTTTATCACCGGATGTCTGCCTTATTGGATTTGACATGAACACTAAAGCTCACAAAATCCTCTTTTCAACGGCGGTTGTTATAGGTTTACTTAAACCTACTTGGGACTTTGAAACTAATCGAGCAAAATATGCAGAGTTATCCGGAAGTCAACTTCTCTCCATTGCTAAGGCACAGACTGATTCATCCCAACAGTTAAAGAAGGTTTCTAATGTGACCCTATTTCAAGAGCTCCCACAGGGCTCTATAGCTCAGCCAGACACCATACTCTACAATCAACCAATGCAAGTTTTCCCTGGGTATCAACCTACAGACTCCTATCGAGATAATGGTTTGCGACCTTTCCGGAGCACACTCCCTGGCGGACAAGGCCAAACTCAGAAAACTTGTTTTTACTGTAACCGATCCGGACATATCATGAGGCAGTGCCGCGCTAAAGCTCGTGACGACAAAAGGAATCTTGCTACCAATGGACAGCAACTACCGCAATACCTTCAAGCATATTATCAATTTCAACCTCAGTATCAAGTTTTTGAATCTCAACCATCAAGATTCAACCAACAAACACAACACAGTCCTACAATAATAATCCATTCATTGGACCTCAATTTACCAATCTTAACCATAGTCAGTACCAACAAGCATATCCTAAAGATGCGTCTTATCCGCCTTTCCAACCTAAAGATACCTCCTTTCGTCCTCATTCATAGGATTCCGGCAAACCTATGTCTACCATTTTCTCAATGCTTCAGAGAACACCACTGTTAGTCATTCTGAACCAGTGTTAACCGTCAATCTTCAAATTAATGGCCACCAACTTCCTTTCCTTGTAGATACAGGGGCAGCCAGATCGGTTCTGAAAACATCTGACGTTCCACCGGACGTTATACTTTCTCCTGACTACATTTCATGCATTGAAGTGGATGGACGACCAACCCAGACTCGCTTAACCTACCCTGTGCCAATTGGACATCATGGACTCCTGTCTAAACTACTTATCTCTCCTACTTACCCAACTAATCTGCTTGAAGCTAATCTTCTACAAACGATGAATGCTACTATCAGATATAATTCTTCTGGAATGTATTTGGACTACAATACTCCAATTTCACATGAAACTCTACAAGCTGTTCCTGCGCTTCACATGTTTTATCCACATCAAGCAATACCTCCTGAACTTTTGACACAAGTACCTCCTGAAGTTTGGTCTAAAGGTCCTGATGATGTCGGCATCCTTCCAGTCTCACCTGTACATGTCTTCTTGAAAGAGGGTGCTGACTTCCGGTTCCGGCGCGTGCATGGCCAGAAGCAGAGAGTAGGAGCTCCGGTCCCACTCGCCTCTTAACGGGCTTCCCCGCCACGAATCAGCAATTGTAACGGCACTTTTCAGTGCCACGGACAAAAGACGCGCTCCGGTTCCTGGGACGCGCCTCTCACAGCGCAGCGGGAAGCTCAGGCTGTTTAATTTACCCGGACAGTCCGGGACACCGCTCTGCCTCAAAGATGGCGCCGGATCCTCCGCGCTCCACTCGGAGCGGGCGCGGACAACAACATGCGGCAGCAACATCGACCGATATGGGGGACGCAGAGGCTCCATATGACAGCGACAGCAGCAGCATGGAGGTACTTACAGTGAGTACTCCAGCTCCAGCACAGCACACTAATGCAGAAAAGCAGCCTGTTCCATCAGCAGTTTCTGATCAGGGCCCGGCACCACAGGGGTTAACTCCTGCAGACAGACTAAAAAATTCCAGCCCAAAGTGTCAC
>JAODAL010020911.1:0-68317 GCA_025379985.1 Phyllomedusa bahiana | reverse complement strand
CATCAGCATAAGTTATTAGAGGGGAGAGGGAAATGTATGTTATCTCTGCTTCAATTACTATTAGTAGTAAAAGCAGTAAACAGCATTACAAAATTTGGGGGATTATGTACTGTATGACTGTGTTATGTCGCATCCCCAACAGCAGTCACATAGCTTTCCATTGATCAAAATCTAATATCTGTGGGGGATGTGACATCACCTACCATTCTTGGATGCTAGATGGGCTATCCAGTCCCCACAGCAATCAGTTACAATGATGGGATAGCTGTGTACCTGCTATGGGGGGATGTACAGCACATACATAGAAATATATAAACCGAAATATACAACCAAAATCAAATTACAATGTTACAAACTGATTGGTGGACTGTAATACAACACAGCCTGCTGTAGGTAATCAGGAAGTGCACTGGAGCAAAGATGCAGGGGCATGAGGTGTACATGTATGATAATGATGACATAAGAGTGCTAGAAGGATTAAGGGGTGGTGTAGAGAGGTCATAGATTGTAACTGCAATGGATTCTGGGACTTGTAGGAAAGATATGCTGAAGAACTACTGACATGTCCACAAGCAGGAAGTTTCACTGATCTTATGACAGATAAATGAGGAGGCAAAAGAAAAGAGACACATGAAGGTAGTAGAATATCTTTACTTTTCCATATAAATGCTGTTTATAGTGTTCTATGAAATCATTAAACGCCCGGATAACCCACCACTGTTTATTTGCATGATTTGAAACTTAAAGGGGTTGTCTCACTAAAAAGATTGATTTTTATGTGAAAGATCCTGAATAAAAAAGTCACTTTGCAATATGTGTCCATTAACAGTGTCCTACCTGTTCCTACATATCCCCTCTAGTATGCGCTGCATCAGCTCCTCAGGTCGCTATAGCTACAGACCTGTTCTGATCTCTCCTGATGCCAGTGCTGGTCACTATAGCTACAGACCTGGTGTCCTCAACAGCTCATCACCGCAGGCCAGTAGAAGCCAGTAAAGGCAATAAAGTCTGAATTCAAAATTGAAATCGAGAAAACAAGAATGAGGTAAGATATAGTGAGACAACCCTTTAAATGGAATACTACCATCTCAGAATGTTTTTTGAAATGAATGACATTAATCATTGATGAGGAAAAATCAGTATTGGCTAATTTAAAAAAAAAATGATTTTACAAGCACAAGAAACAATTAATCTGTTCAAACAAAGTAAGACGTACAACGACAAGTTTATACAAATGCAAGAGCATATATCTAGATTAGAAGAGGATATAGTCACAATGAAACAAAATAAGTTTAAATTGGATTCCTTGGACTATGAAGGGAATGAGGTTTATACCTGGCAATATAACAGAGACAAACGTAATGATGTCCCACAATCTATTCTGAGGAAAAGAAATAGTTGTAATAAAAGAACATGGAAACATAAACATAATGTTTGTTTCTCGGAAGTAGATACTTCAGGGGATTATTCCGCATTAAATTCTTCTAGAGAATCAGCAGGTCCTGTAGAAGATGTTGAAAAAAGCGCCGTCAGTGGGAATTGCACCCCACAACAAGAACCGCACCACATGACAAACACTCGCATGGACCCTCCTTTTTCCAACAGAGGTGCAAAAAATGCAAGAGGACAGTGCAGGGTGGAAACATGGGCAACATCAACCGAAATTTAGCTTGGGATTTACGAGACTGGACGACCAGTGCCCAGTGGTAAATCTTTCGAGTCAGATCTTATCTTCCAACCAATTCGGTACTCTCCAAAGGCATGAGCTTTTCTCTGAAAGCTAACTTTAATGTATATGATACCTTGTTAGATGTCAATAGATAGCCAGAACAGTTACCTTAAAAAATATTTTTCATTTATGTGTGGCTAGAACAGCAATGAGACTGTGGAATACTAGTGACATTCCTACTGATATTACATCTGACAGTGTGGCTATAGATATTGATGCCTGATATCTTGAACACCTCATAAACTGGTGCATTGAACAAATATGATTTTCCACCTCGTCCACTATTTGTAGAATTATTACGATTAAGTGAATTACGCTGTATCTAGCAAATCTTATGTTCTTGATTTAGATCATGACAGTTTCCATTTGGGAAACAGCAATTATTATCCAGTACAGTCTCGCCCTCCCAACTTGGATATGTTCCAAGAAAGAGTGGAGGAGGATTTGATCCAATTAAAAGCATCTGTTAAGGAGGATACATTTTACCAAAATCTAACTAAGAGAGCCATTAGGCAAATAAAGAATAAGACAAATTTAGTTATCCGTCAAGTGGACAAAAGAGGGTCGATTATAGTCTTAGATAAGGATTTGTATATCAGAGAAAGTATGGTAATGATACTGACATATCTCAGGCTTTACAAAACGATCCCACTGAAAAATGTAATCTAGATATCAGAGGTTATCAATCATGTCATCGTGTCACTCTTAGTGTCATATCACGCAATGTTGCGGACCGCATATACAGTATACAGATAAACCAGTGATTCCAATTCTACATTCACTTCCCCAGGTGCACATAGAGGCGTTTTCCACGTTTTTTTCATCCTATTGTGTCAGAGATCGACTCGCTGAACGAGAAACCAGGTCGGAGGGACGCGCGGCACCACCGCATCTGGGACCACGGCAACTTTGGACCCACAGACGACCTCCCTGACTGGAGCGCTGAAAGGACTCTGAAGCCCAGACACCCGAATAGAAGCGGCGCTCCCGTGACAGGACGGAGGTGAGATCGTGCCGGGGAGAGGGGAGCGACATTGACTTTGGGTTGCAATGACACATCACAAGTGCCCAGGCGGTCTAGCCAGGACAAACCGCCATTAAAGTGACTGGCTGCTGTCGGCGGAAAAAACCCGCCATTTTGCCCAACGGCCATCTTGCTGCACATGGCGGGAGCACCCAATACCCTAATCTTTACCAGGGGAGAACCGGGACAACTCACTTCCTGAGACATCCCTCCCTGTCGTTATACTTCTTGAAGGGACTTGACGCCTAGCCCAGAACCCCTCACACACAGTGCGAGCCTCACCAGGGCATACAGGGGGACTACGCTCAGTCAGACCGCAAGTGTCACAGGCAGTCCTCATTGCGGCATAGCAAGGAGGTGATACTAGCTCAATCCAGCACCGTGAGCGCCATTAATAACGCAAGAACGAGAATATATAAGCAACCCAGCTCCCCCTCCCTCCAAACAGCGCAGCCTGACCATCTGTGATACCAGATCAGAACTGTTTTGAACACTCAAATCTTTAACTCTGAAGCCCTCCAATGGGGAAGTAATCTAACGCTGCTGAATAGAGTGGTGAGCGCGGAGAGTTATCCTGACTACAGCCCACTCCACTTCATTGCCAAAGCAGCCTCTCACTACTTGTTCATCTGCTGGGACATACACCTCAGCCTAGACAAGTAGCACTGGTGCCATTTACAGGACTATTTGCCAAGGGACACACCGTCTGCCCTGAATTTCAGGCCATAAACACATTGCTGCGTCCAGTATAGCCAATTTTATCCTAAACAACTACTGTGAACTCAGACCTGCGCAGAACACCACGACGACAAATACCCAAAGCTATAAAACGAACCTTTCAAGTACAGACCTACACGATCCATCTGACAAGACACGTCACTCAAAAGAAATCACTCCTGTGACCTTAGTGAGAGAAGCAAAGCTCAGTAACAAATTCTCTGACACGCATCTAGAATCAAAAGTAATACAACAGTGACACCTGCTGGTCTGCATAAAAACTGACACTACACTGAATTTTCATTCCTTTTTCTTGTTCCATCACTGGGACGCTGACAAGGCAGACCTAATGCTACCCTAGTCGCCTCCCACTGGGCACAAAACCCTGCTGTCTCTCTCACCTCCAATATATAAAGCCTTTCCATACCATGGACAAATATTTAAGGTCGCAATCTACAGCTCAGCCACAAAGAATGGTTAAAAAAACACCTCTAACACCACCGCAACCAAGGACTCTCTACCCAAAATGGACAAAACTCAAACCAAAACGCAAAGTAAGACCAACACACCACCAGTCTCACCAGCTATGGTGTCCCAAGAGCTATTGACAGATAGTGACATCACCCCGCCGAACCTTTCCCAGGCATCGAGTCTACCCGCATGCCGAGGCTTTGATGCAGAGTGTGCAGCTTCAGTGGCTCAAGAAGTATCGAAACTCCTCACTCCATACTTCGACAGAAGAATAGATCTGATCCAAGCCTCCGTAAACACAGCATTGAGCCAGATCACCGAAAACACACAGAAAATCAGCGAGCTAGAGGCCAGAATCTCATCTTGTGAGTTGACCGCGCAGGCAAACGAACGGGATATTGTGCAATGCCAAAACGCAGAGATAATCTTACGTGACAAACTGGAGGATCTAGAGAACAGGGAGAGGAGGAACAACCTCCGATTTGTGGGAATTCCCGAACACGTCACCCAGGCTAAAATCCAACAATACCTGGTGGATGACTTGGCCAAAGCATTGCACTTAGACCTTCCGAACGACCCTCTGCTCATCGAACGAGCTCATCACATCAGACCCCCAAGGGGTGAGAGAGACAGCAGACCGAGACCAGTAATTGCCCGATATGCTAACTGGACAATCAGGGAGAAGGTGATACGGGCATACAGAGCAGCAAGATCGCTCCAAGTGAATGGCACGCCCGTTCTCATATTCCAAGATTTCTCCACATCAGTCGCAATGAAACGTAAAGCCTTTACACCGATATGCAGGTTTCTGTATGAAAAGAACATAAGATTCCAACTCCTGTATCCAGCCCGCCTGAAAGTGATGACTGATGGACGACCCGCCTTCTATGAAGATCCTATGGAAGCGCGACGCCGCCTTTTCCCTGATGCACCGGACTAACACACCTATAATAGGGCTAGACCATTGATTTTCAATGTGCCAAGGGACTGTTACTAACCTAGGCCTTTGTTCTGAAAGCTCTTGATCATGGTTACGACTGTTATTAGGATATCAAAAATTGCCATCGTCTTGCTATGGTTTATATTGATCCCTGTTTTCTTTCCCCAGTGTTCTCCCCACCCCCTGCCTGTGGCCCGGATGCCTGACGCACCAGAAGCTAACCGCCTGGAGGCTCTCCCTGCTCGCTGGGACAGTGGACCCTCCATTGAACGGACAGGATCACACGTACAATCGAGAAATGCGACCGGGATAGGATGAGTACCACGACAACGCCCACACACCTCACCACCACACATCCACCCCCACTTAATATAACTAGCTGGAATGTAGCGGTGCTGAACTCCCCCGTAAAATGTAAAAAAGTGATATCACACATTAAAAAACTTCAACCACACATCATTTTCCTACAAGAAACACACTGGAAAATAGGAGAGGACAAGCGCTTAAAGGCCCCGTGGATAGGGGACCAGTACTCGGCTTCGTACACATCCAAAAAGCGAGGAGTAGCAATACTCTTTCACTCATCTATCTCTCCGATAATACATGCCACATACTCTGACTCAGGAGGTAGATTCCTCTTATTGGAGACCACCATTAATACAATCAGATATACACTTCTTAATATATATGCCCCCAATCAACCCAATGCGCAATTCTATGCTGATCTCTATAATTTCTTGCTAGGGAAAAACCTACAAAACTTGATTCTGGGAGGTGACTTCAACACTGTCCTCAATCCGGAGCTAGACCGCTCATCGGCCTCCACACACAACACTCGCGCCATACGTAATCTTTTGACATTAATGGATTATTTCGACCTTTGCGATCCATGGCGACTCTTCAACGGGTCCGCCAAAGATTTCACATTCCTTTCCAGCGTACATGGGAGCCATTCCCGCATTGACTTCTTTCTTATCTCTTCTACTTTTTTCCCACGGGTTTTGGGAGCAGACATAGAAAACATTGTAATTTCAGATCACGCCCCGCTTGGCCTCTCCATCACCCAACCGGGGACCCCCTCCCTTAACAAGAAATGGCGCTTCCCCTCCTACTTGGTAAACTCGGAAGATTTTAGACAATATCTCCTAACATATTGGATGCAATTTGTGGACGACAACCTGGAACATGTCTTTGATGCGGGTCTTTTCTGGCCTACGTCCAAGGCGGTCCTCAGGGGTTATATTACATCTTACTTAAAATTTAAAGCAAAAGAATCCCGCAAAAAATACACTCAATTAAACTCTGATCTAACCGCGGCTCACCAGGCCTATATCACTAACCCCAACACATCCACCAAAGAGAAACTCGTAGAGGCTAAACAACTAATGGAAACTTATTTACAGGGACAAGCCAAGTGGGGCACTGAGGCAACTCGGAACAGATTTTTTAGATGGGGAAACAAGGTGAGCTCCCTTCTAGCAAAAATGCAAAAACCCCCGTCGACCAAACGCCACATCCTCTCGCTGAAAGATCCAAATACTAACTCACTGACGCATACCCCCAACAGCATACAGAATATTTTTACCCAATACGTCACTGATTTTTACAAAGTGGCTCCATACGACTCCGCAGCCACATGGAACTTCTTACAAAATTTATCCCTACCAAAACTTCCCACAGCTCGCAAAGAGTACCTAGAAAGGGACATAACGGAGGAGGAAGTGTTAGAAGCCATAACCAGCCTGCCTAATAACAAAACACCAGGACCAGATGGCCTCTCGGCGGAATACTACAAAATACTAACACCCCACGTAGTCCCACACCTCACCAGTTACTTAAATGAGATATATAGAGGGCAGCACACGTCACCTGAATTCTTAGCATCAGAGACGATCTTGGTACTGAAGCCTGGCAGGGACCCCACACATATTCAATCCTATAGACCTATCTCGCTACTGAACCAGGACTATAAAGTTCTTACCAAAATTCTGGCAAACCACCTGCAAGAGATGGTAGGACCATTGTTGTCCACAAGCCAGATGGGTTTCCTCATAAATAGACATTCCACTGTGGGGATCAGGAAGGCGATAGCGGCAACGATCAGAGAAAGCGGTCAACCAAACTCAAAAACAATGCTCCTCAGCCTCGATGCTGAGAAAGCATTCGATTCTGTATCATGGGAATTTCTCACTACATGCTTAAGACACAGAGGTTTCGGAGACCAGTTTTTATCTTTTCTGGGTCGTTGCCAGTCGAACTGTCACACGATGTTGAGTGTCAACAATCAACCACTAACTAAAATATCAATCCACAGAGGCACTCGTCAGGGATGCCCTTTATCCCCCCTTCTCTTCGACTTATCCATTGACCCGCTAATAAGACATTTGGAAACAAATGTACCTTTTGAGTGAATCCAAATTGGCTCGACACACATCAAGGTCTTTGCGTTCGCAGATGATATTTTACTATACATCACTGACCCGGAACACGCCTTATCTGACATTTTGGAACATCTTCGACTCTTTGGCTCCCTGTCAGGCTTCAGGGTCAATGAAGATAAATCAGAGGGCCTGATGCTGAGAGGACCATCCAATCCACGATGGTCTGTACACTACCCATTTAAATGGCAGAGCCACACGCTTTCATACCTTGGGGTTCTGATACCCAGACAGTGCAACCAGATATATAAATTCAATGTTACCCCCCTCTTAAAAGAAATAGAGAAGCTCTTTGCAACCTGGAAAAAACTGACATTATCCCCATTGGGGAGGGCAAGATGATTGTATTTCCGAAACTACTATATCTATTGCAATCATTGCCATTGTACTTCAAACCAAAAAACACACGAGAAGTTACCAGTTTGTTCCGAACCTTTATTTGGAACAACCGGAGACCTCGCACAAGTATGGTCGTCTTGGCCCAGCGCCGCTCTAATGGGGGTATCAATTTCCCACAGATACATATATACAACATCGCGTCACAACTCAGAATAGTAGGGGATTGGATAGCCGATGTCAGTACTTTTACAGATCCTAACATGGACCAACAATTTTCCCCTAACATCTCGTTAGTAAGTCTCTTACACCTCCCGTACTCAAATATACCCCAGAACTAACGAAAAACCCCTTAATAATAACAGCATGGCGCTCCTGGACCAAAGCGAGACAAATACTAGGAATCAACCCAAATTACTCCCTCCTACTGCCGTTTGTAGACAATCCAAATTTCCACATGGGTAAACTGCCGACCAGTTTCAAAAGGTGGCAGGCTTCTGGGGTGCACAGAATAGCGGATCTTATAGACACAAAGATGAAACGCCCATATCTGTGCAACGAAGCACAACTTAAATTCCCGATAATAGGCCGACACCCTTTCCACTATCTACAGGCATGTAGCTACATGCTGGTAACTTTAAAACACTTAGAAGGCCTAGACTGGAATGATCCATTCCTCAAAATCACAACAACCTCTCAACGAACTAAACGCCTACTTACCGGATTCTACACCCTATTATACAAACCTATAGACTACTCTAGAATACACGGTGGCCTCTCATACTGGACAAGAAAGATACCCTCCCTGACACCTGACCTTCTGCTAGCTTCGCTCACCCAATCAGCCAAATATTTACTGTCAATGACTTACTGGGAAATGGCCTTCCAAATCACACATAGATCATACGTCTCCCCACACAGAGGATTTCTGATGGGTAACTCCGACACGCACGCATGTCCAAAATGCCAAAGCCCTCACGCAGATTTACTACATTGCCTCTGGTCTTGCCCTGCAATACAGACTTTCTGGTCCACAGTACACTCTTTCACAATAAGAAATCTTCTTCCGCGCTGCCCAAATTCAAACTTATGGGCACTCTTTGGGATATTCCCTGGGGACTACACCTCTACTTCAGGCCTCCAAAAACGGCTTCTGTTCTATGTGGCGGCTGCGGCCAGAAAGTCGGTCTTGCAATGCTGGATTCAACCGGGCCCGCCCACTCTCAGATTATTCCTAGACAAACTATCACACATATTCAGGATGGACTGGATTGAAGCGGCGCAACAAAAGGAAAAAAGAGCACAACATTTTTTCCAAACGTGGTCACCATTCATTAACCTGTTACCCACACACATTAAAATAAAAAATAAAGCGCTGCTTTGAATTTACTACATGGTACCTGGCGAATCAATCGACAGATATAATACAACCGATATAGAGCACATAACCTAACTATGGATGTATACCTTATAGCCCAAAGCTTCTCTCCGGGTGTGTCGGATGTCCGGGCCACGGGTAGGTTCCCTCATGTCTGTCTTCCTCCCCTTTTTCCTTCCTTGCCCTCATCCCCCTGTTTGATGTTTATTTTAAGTTAAAGTTATAACGCAAACACGCTAGCCTATAAGTGACAGGTGGCCAAGTGATACCGGGAATGCACAGCAGAGTCTATAAAGAACATTGACCTTTGGGCTGACCAGAGAGATCAAGTGCACCCAGAATGGTACCGGTCAGTTAGGATGAGAGATAGGCTGAGCAATACCTTTCTGTAAAATTTATGCTTCTGTCGAGCACAAACATTATTATTGGCGTATGTTGCCACAATATTTGATGTATATTAAAAGTGTTTTGCAATAAAAACAGGTTAGAAAAAAAAAAAAGAATCAAACATAACTGTTCTAAAAGTACAGTGTATCCGAATTTCAAAAAGAGTCTGAAGATCTCTTAGATCAGTCGTATTCTAATACTAGTTTTTATAGTGCCTGCAGAAAGATTGCTACTATACATAGAAAAGATCTGCTGAGAACGAGTAAGAATTCTCACAGTTCTCCACAGCGTATAGTCTACAGTTCCCACAGATTATTAAAATTGTAAAAAAAAAAACCACTTACTTTGTTATACGTTACCAAAGAACTTCGGGATATACTTCAATGTAATCTGAAGTTTGTGTCACAACGAGCAGCCTCTTGAAATCCAATGTAACCATGGAGAATACTTGGCTGAATACTGTCGGCTTCTTCAAATGTGGTCATAAATTATCGAATGCCTGTATGCTCACAGTGCCACTACATTTACCTTAATGTGTTATCCACACGTGACTGCAGCGCAGTTTAACAGCATGTATTCGAGTCCATTTTCTTTTTTTTCTTATTCAAAAAAGGTTTTATTGAAATATAAAGTTGTACAAAGTAGGTAATGTACATTGTTAAAGTAAATCAGATGCAAAAAGAAATAACGCTCATGTGCAAAATTTCACACACTTATAGCATGAGTAGATGGTATAAATGACATAACAAATGTGTATTAACAGCAATGAGAGATAAAATAAGTGCAACACACAACCCTGGCACTGAGCGAGAAACCACACAACTATTAGTAAATCACAACAAGCCCATGCCACGTCCACGCCTCAACCCCCAAAACTGGCGCGCCTCCACTTCCATGATTGAAAACCACTAAGGAAGCCCGTCATTTAAGTCCATTTTCAATACAGTAAACTTCATCAAACATTAGTGACAATAGCAATTAGATGCTTCCTGGCATTCACAATGTTTAGTTGCTTTACACAAGGGGGTAATAAGCTCACATGTACCTGAGGTTTCACCAGTCATATCCTGCAATTCCTCTGCTGTGATTGCTGGCTGCTCTCTTCACTGTCTCATGTGCAATGGCTGCGGCACTCACAGGATTCTATATGGCAGGGTTCACACGGCAATAATTGCAGGACGTATTTCGTGGTAGGGGGGCCAGCAGCCCGCCGGCCCCATAGACATTCATTATTCACAGCGTATAATAATTGACATGTCACTTCTCTCCCCGCTTGGCATATTTTGCGAGCGGGGAGAGGAAACATAATCTGTGGATTACCGTAATGAATGGGACGTTTTTCACCCCGTATTTAGCGAAGTACGGCGCAAAATACGGGGTGAAATACATCCCATTTTAAGCCATGTGAACATAGCCTTACTGTTTCTGTCTCACATCAGCAGCTGCCTCCACATGCAGCATACACACCACACTGGACTAGCCTCAACCGGACTAATCTTTGTCTAGAAACTTCTATCCCCTCCTCTTCTCCTAGTATTCACAGCACCAGCTCTGTTAACTCTCTCACTGCTGGACAACTAGCAGTGCTGTGTGTTGGTACCTCCGGCACCTTCTAATTGCCAAAGAGAGGTAACTAATGAACACTTGATAATAACCGTCAAGCTTACCACTGGGTCACAAATGCATAATAACAATTCCTATTTTATTCGCAGTTTTATCAACGGTAATAGTAAATTTGTAATTTGCTTGATGAGTTGTCAAATCTGTTGTATACAATATGTGGGGTGTAAGATAGGCCCTTTAAAAATACGTATCAGGAGAGACCTTTCAGATGCTTTAACCCAGGCATCCTCAAACTGCGGCCCTCCAGCTGTTGGGAAACTACAACTCCCATCATTCCCTCTGTTGCAGATTATATAAATGCATGATGGGAGTTGTAGTTTCCCAACAGCTGGTGGTCTGCAGTTTGAGAATGCCTGCTTTAACCCCTTAACGTAGAAGCATAATTTATTTTTCACGTTCGTTTTTCCCTTGTCTTCCTAGAGCCATAACTTTTTATTTTTCCATCTACATAGATGTATAGGGGCTTTTATTTTGTGGAACAAGATGTATTTTCTAATGTTGTTATTCATCGTATCATAGTAATATACTGGAAAACCGCAAACAAATTTTAAGTGGGGCAAAATGTGAAAAAAACTTATTTGCACCATGTTTGCAGGTGTTTGCTTTTATGGCGTTCAATCTCGGTAAAGATGATGTGATCTGTATTCTACAGTTTGATACAGATTGGACGTTTGTCCCATGAATATGTTTTTAACATTGGAGAAATAAAGAATATTGTTTTCTTGTATCCACAAGTTGAAGCTGGCGTTTTTCTACGATTTGCTGTAAAAACAATATAGCACCCATGTAGTCATAGAAAAATTTTCCGGTTCAACATTTCATTTATATGGATTAAGCCTTAATATCATAGCGGATTCCCTATGCAAAAGACGCATCTCCAGAGAAGTGTTTTCTGTACCATACACTTCCTCTAAAACACACCAACAGAGCTCCCAAGTTGAGCGTCATAGAAGTGCCTGGCTACGATATTTTCTCCAAACTTTTTATTGCTCTCTTTCAGTGATTCAATAGTAGCTGTAATAGTTTCTCTTAATGATAACATGTCAGGCTGGTTGGACAGTTATCTACAACCTCTATTAGGAAAATACCTGTTTTTCAATTCTTTTTTGGATTTTCACTGGAATCCTGGTTTTTCTTGGATTACAGCTGACGTACAATCGCTGTATACTGTTATTCCACATGATGCAGCTGTTTCTGCATTATCTTGGTTTCTTAACACTTGCAGTGATTTTCAACTTACACTCAAAGAATTTTTGCTAGATTGTTTGCTTTACCTTTTGAAACACAATTTTTTCAAGTTTGAAGATGTATTTTTATCTACAGATAACTGGGGCTCCTATGGGAGCCAAATTTTCTCCGTGTATTGCTAACATCTATATGGCCTGGTGGGAATGTACTTTTCTCTTTTCAGAGATTAACCCCATGTGTTCCGATACATCGATGACCTCCTAATTGTTTGGGAGGGCGATGTGGCGGTCATACCGAACCTTCAGAAAAGATACAGCAGGCAATACTATATAGCATGCTCAATCATGTCATCCTAAGCATACCATAAAAAATATTCCTGTAGGAGAGATGCTGGGGCCAGACATATTTGTTCCAATACTAGTGATTTTTTGAAAGAGAGTTCCAATATAGAACAAAGGCTTAAAATGAGGAAATATCCAGTTTGGAATCTCAGACGTGCCAAAAATATTGCCTTACATAAATCTCGTGATATTTTAATTAGAAAACCACGTATTTCGGATAGCACGTCTTCAATACCTGAAATGCCATTAGTTTTCTCAACCACTTATAGTGCAGAATTTTCTATTATTTCTGAGATAGTCAAAAAATTTCTTCCAATACTTACCTTGGATCCACTTTTATCTAATTGCTTCACTGCAGGTTTCAAATGTGTTGCAAGAAGGGCTCCAACCTTGAGGCAACGCCTGTCACCCAGTCTTTTTCGTAGCCATTCACACACACATACATGGCTGCGACATCCCGGATGTTTTAGATGCGGTCACGGCAGATGCGCATGCTGTGGTGTACTTAGTCAATCCTCTACCTTTAAATCTTTGTAAACTGGTAAGGATTATGTTATTAAACAATATATAAATTGTAACACACAGTATGTTATTTACTTAGTAACATGTCTTCAATGTTGCGTTCAATATGTAGGCTGTACAACCTGCAAATTGAAAGATCGCATCAGAAGACATCTCTCTGATACTAGGACCTTGTACACACAGGGTGCTTCTGCCGTGTCGCGTCATTGCATTCAACATCATGCTGGTAGCTGTGAAACACTTTTGGTACAGGGTATAGAAAGAGTTAATGTTCCGCCCAGAGGAGGAGATCGTAGAAGACAACTATTGAATTGTGAGTCTTTCTGGATTTTCACGTTAAAAACAAGAGTGCCATATGGTCTTAATAGTAGACAGGATTTGATTTTGCATTATTGAATTTTGTATATATGTATAATGTTTTCTTTATTTGTCCTATTTACCTTTGTATGTTTTGCTAACATGGACACGCAATATGCTTAACATGTGTTTTGACTAACTAATTAACATTGCTATATAGGCGTGTCTTTGTGTTCGTTTTACTATGCTACGACTAAGGGCCATTATGTGAGGGGCCTGAAACGCGTTAGGTTTTGCCTCTGGATGTTTTATACTTTTATCCTGCTCTCAATAAATGTGGATTATATTTGCATACCAAGCTGAGCTGGACATCATTTTCTTCTTCCTTGATTGTAAGTTTGTCATTTTTTTTCTATTTATACACATGTAGAGATGAACGTTGTTCGATTAGTATAATTTTAGTACCACATAGCCCATCCTGTAAGGGCATTTCAAGAGATATATAACGTCTTTGTTGTCACATGTAAATAAACCTTTACTCCTAATCTTAATACCTTTTGAGGGGTGAGGTATATGTGACCCTTTTATTATGGCATGTGGTCTGATATCAGATGTGATTATTGAGCTGCCTGTCATGCATCCCTTTCTGTATATAAACTTGGGCATTTCCTTAAATATCAACCTCAAATTCCTATTCTGTACATGGTACCCAAGGTTCATAAAGCTGTCCAAAAGCTTCCAGGGTGCCCGATTGTCTTGGGCATCGGTTCCATATTGGAGCTGTTCGCAGCCTCGTTAGACCAATTTCTTCAAAAGGCTGTAAAAAGAGATAAGTACTGCCTTAAGGTTAAAGGCCAGTTTTCAAGATACCTTGAACCATTAGATTGTAGTGATGTAACGTGGCTGTGTACATTATATATAAAATCCCTGTTTATAAATATCCCCTTTAAAGAAAGAATGTAGGAAGCCTGCAAACCTTTATATGATGATCCCACCCTTTCTAACAAGAAAGTGGCATTCCTTATGTCACTTTTAGATATTGTGTTGATTAAAAACTTTTCAGATTTTTTTTTTTTGTTTAACAGAATTTTATTATCTTTGTATTATTTTTTCCAAACCGATCAGATGACATGTCAAATGAACAGTATATAGTAGTAAGTAGTGTTGAGCGATTATTATCGACAAAGTTGAAATCGGCACAGTTTTTATGTTGATCAGATTTTTTAGATCACGCGATAATTTAGGTTAAAATCTGTGCATCATCTATTAATATCGCGCCATTTTCACCGCTTCCTGTCATTTTGGCAGCCAGCAAATCAGCTTACAGAATAGAGCAGGGGGGGGAGATGTGTGTGCGACATCATGACTGGGATGTGTATGGTTGCGATTGGCTGGAAAAATCACATGACCTCGTTTTACATAGAACAGCCCTTCCTGTTCATGATCAGTGTCTATCAGCGTCTCATAGCAGTAGGACGTGCGCTCTGCCTGTGTCCAAACAGCTCAGCGAAATTATTCTATTTCTTCACAGAAAAAGCTCTACTGTTAGCTGTGATCCTTACAACTTAGTTAGATCAGAGATTCAAAGATTTTATGTAGTTAGGTAGAGAATTTTAAAAGAGCATCTACCGCTATAAAGTCACGGGGAGAGCGGGGGGGGGAGTCCCGCGGGCGAACACAGACAAACTCTTTAAAGAATACTGGATATAGTTCACCAAGACTTAGTGTAGACATTGCACTACAATAGCTTTATTATTAACAGTTTTCTATTGAAATATTTCCTGGATATTGGGCAGCCTGAACTTATATTAGGATACACATCTTTTCTAGTAACTGCAGGTCTCTTTGTTAGGTGCAAAACTCCACTTTTATTATCAGTATACATTTCAGATAGGTGTTCTTTTTCAATTTTGCCCATCCCAGCTTTGTTGATATAGCCACCTTGCAGTTAAATTAGAATCCAGCAATTTTGTAGTCAGCACAGGTTGATTGTTGACAAAAATACATTTTATGATCAGAATACATTTCAGATACGTGTTTTTTCACTTTTGCGCAGTACAGCTTTGTTAATTGAGGCACCTTGCACTTAAATGTGAATACAGCAATTTTGTAGTCACCACAGGTGAATTGAAAGGTGCCAAAAATACCTTTTATTATCCGAATACATTTCAGATACGTGTTTTTCACTTTGGCGCAGTACAGCTTTGTTGATTAGAGCACTTTGCAGTTAAATTGAATACAGCAATTTTATAGTCACCACATGTGAATTGAAAGGTGCCAAAAATACCTTTATTATCCTAATACATTTCAGATACGTGTTTTTTCACTTTGGCGCACTACAGCTTTGTTCATTGAGGCCCCTTTTGCAATTAAATGTGATACAGCAATTTTGTAGTCACCACAGGTGAATTGATAGGTGACAAAAATACCTTTTATTATCCGAATACATTTCAGATACGTGTTTTTTCACTTTGGCGCAGGCAGCTTTGTTGATAGAGCTATTTTGCATTAAATTTGAATACAGCAATTTTGTAGTCACCACAGGTGAATTGAAAGGTGCCAAAAATACCTTTTTTTAAATCCGAATACATTTTAGATACGTGTTTTTTCACTTTGGCGCAGCACAGCTTTGTTGATAGATCTACTGTGCAGTTAATTGTGAATACAGCAATTTTGTAGTCACCACAGGTGAATTGAAAGGTGCCCAAAAATACCTTTTATTATCCGAATACATTTCAGATACGTGTTTTTTCACTTTGGCGCACTACAGCTTTGTTCATTGAGGCACCTTGCACTTAAATGTGAATACAGCAATTTTGTAGTCACCACAGGAGAATTGAAAGGTGCCAAAAATACCTTTTATTATCCGAATACATTTCAGATACGTGTTTTTTCACTTTGGCGCACTACAGCTTTGTTCATTGAGGCACCTTGCACTTAAATGTGAATACAGCAATTTTGTAGTCACCACAGGTGAATTGAAAGGTGCCAAAAATACCTTTTATTATCCGAATACATTTCAGATACGTGTTTTTTCACTTTGGCGCAGTACAGCTTTGTTGATAGAGCTACTTTGCTGTTCAATGTGAATACAGCAATTTTGTAGTCACCACAGATGAATTGAAAGGTGCCAAAAAAACTTTTAATATCCGATACATTTCAGACAGTGTTTTTTTCACTTTTGGTCAGTCAAGCTTTGTTGATAGATCTACTTTGCAGTTAAATTTGAATCAGCAACTTTTGTAGTCACCACAGGTGTATGATAGGTGCCAAAATATACCTTTTATATCCGTATACATTTCAGACAGGTGTTTTTTCACTTTTGGTCAGTCAGCTTTGTTGATAGATCTACTTTGCAGTTAAATTTGAATCCAGCAACTTTGTAGTCACCACAGGTGATTGAGTGCCAAAAAATACCTTTTATTATCCCGTATACTTTTCAGACAGGGGGTTTTTTTTAAATTTTTGGGGTCAGTCAAGCTTTGTTCAAAGAGCTACTTTGTATTTAAAAATTTTGAATCAGAAATTTAGTAGCCCCCACGGGGGAATTTGTTTGGGTTTGCCAAAAAATACCTTTTATTACCCCTATAAAAGCCAGATCTTTTTTTTTTCCCATTTTTACGCAGGCCACTTTTTTGATAGACCCACCTTGATTTTTAAATTTTGAATCCGGGCTTTTTTGTTTTGATTTGAGGGATTTGAAATAGCTGTATTTGCCGCCCTTTTAAAAAGAGACTTTCCAAACCCCTTCCATCCCTTTTCCAAATTTTTTTATTTTTCTGAAAAAGGACCCAAAATTCAGGGGGTTTAAGGGCAAAGGGGGGGTAGGACATGGGGGGGTAGAGGAACAAGAAAAAGGTGCCCCTTCCAGGGCCTGGCGCCCAAACACGCTTTGCCAGGGATCGTTCTTTTTCGGCCCGTCGGGCCCTGTTATCGCGGGGCCCCAGGGCCCTGTAAAATTTTCAGTAACGCCCTTTCGTCCCCAAATGTCCTTAAAGGGTTAATGCAACCTGCACCCAAAAAAAGTCTTACCTCCCCCGTCCTCCCAGTCACGGCCACAAATGTGTCATCAAAATAAACAGCATCCTTCAACTTTAAGCGCCCAAATGTCAACTCGTGTCCCCCACCACTTGGGAAAAACCATTTTCTAAGCCCTTTTTTTGATGAAAAAATTTGGGTTTTGGGGTCAAAAGGGCATTTTAAAAAGATTAAGGGGGCCAAAGAAGGAGATTTTCTTTGCTCTACGCCCTTTACTGATGCCATCAAAGGAGGAAAAGGGAAGCCGGTAAATTCGGCAAAATCCCGGGGGGGTGGGCAACGTTTGCAGTCCCACTTCTTGTAGCCCCGCTTGGATGCAGAATGTCAGGAGGGACCAAGTCACCTGTTTTGGAAAAATGTTTATGCCCGACATTGCGATCCAAGTGGTTTTTTTTCAGCATAATTTGTTTGCGCCCCTTCATAAAGGGATGAGGGGGAAACGGGGGTTTGGTTGTCAGTAGGGGTGCCGCCTCAAAAAAGGAGGGGGGGGTCGAAAAGCCCCGCTGAAAAATTTTTCCGCCAGCCAGGGTCCAAAAACCCCGCTCCTCGCTTTTCCCCGTAAAAAGGTCCGGGACCTCCTCAAGCCGGGGCCCTTCTTTGAGCCAAGCCTCTAAATTAAAACCCCAGCATGTCATTTTGCCGCCTTTGCCGAAAAACCCCAATAATAGAGGCAAGAACCTTAGGGGGTTTTAACCCACCATAAAACATGTCTAGTCACGGGCAGGGGACTGCATGATTGAAATGGGGGAAACACTTGGCCAAAAGGGGCCAAAACACCCCGGGGCCCTCCAACCAGGGTCACCCCCTCTGTTTCCCCTCCCCCTCCCTCCTCCCCCAAACCAAGCGTTCCTCAGCTCCCCAAATGCTCAAGAGTTTTTCTTTTTTTTTTTTTTTCCCGGGGGGATAAACCCTCCGTTTCAGCCTCCCCTCCCCGTTTTCCCACCAGCAGCCCCAAAACCCCCAAACCAACCCCTTCTCCGTCCCCCAAATTTTTGTTTGCCCTGAAACGCCTTTTACAGCGGCCATTTTTGCACCCAAACCTTTCGTTTTCCCGGTTTGGGACAAAGAAACATTTTAAACCCAAAAACCATCCCAAACCAAAAGCCCTAAATTTTGGCTTTGCCAGGCTTTTGGCCGGGAAAATTTTTGGGCCTTTTCCGTCGGTGGACAAGATGGGTTCCGCCAGGGTCATGGCCCTTGCCCCTTCCCCCAAATTCCCAGATGCAGAGAGGCATTTCTTGTCAGAAAAGCCTTCCCGGCCCTGGGCCCCCACGTGTCATCTAAAATTTTAAGCGCGTTGTCGCAATTTTGGCTGGAAAAGGGCCCCTTGGGCCACCGACACATGGACTAGTAAACACGGCCAAGGGGGGCCCCATATACTGTGACGCTCAGGGGGGAGCGGGGGTGTCTCTGGGGGTTTACGGGGGCCGTTTTTGAAATGGGAAACTGTCCCTTTGGGGGGAAAGGGCCCCACACAGGTCAGGTATGTGGACCTCTCCGCAATGAGAACCCAAACGTGGGTGGGGGGCCAAGAACCTTTTTTCCCCGGGGAAGGGGGTGTCGATAACGGGGCCGAAATCTGCCGGCCACCCCTTTAAAATCCCGGGAGGCTGGAGCACAAACCCCTTTCCTGGGACATTTCATGAACCCTTTTCGTCCCGAAATTTCTTTAAAAACACCCGGGGGGACTGCCCGCTGAGGAAGGCTCGAAGTCTAAGTTCGCACTTTTTGGGCCCTTTGCACCCCGCTTCGGGGGGGGCCCCCCTGGGTCCTTGCAGGTCAAACTCGGCCCCCCCGTCAAAACCCTTTTTCATTGTTGATGTGGCAACACCTGGAAAATTTCCCCCCCTCCCCCAAGCTTCCCGGGGATTGTGGCCCGCAGCGCAATGCCATTTTTTTGCAAATTTCAAACAATGGCCTACAAGCCGCGGGGCGGACCCCGGGGTTTTGAGCCCCCGAAGTGGAGGCAGGTGGAAAAAAAGCTTACACCCCCCTTGCCCTTTTTGAAAAACCCCCCAAAAAGGTCAGTGCGGGAAAAGATGGGCCCCTTTTCACATGAAACATTTTGGGGTTTACTTAGTTCCCGGAACGAAACTTGGACACTCTGAAACAACAGGGCCCGCCCGGGGACGGAGGAGGAGACGGACCCAGATCGGACATGGACTTTTTTCCCCCCAATCCACAAGGCCCACAGTTTCCCCAATTTTTTTCGGGCTTCATTAGGCGTTTGGTTTGGGGGCCAGGGGGGTAGTGCAAGGGAGCGCATCAGCTCCCCGGGGGCATCATCTGAGGGGAAGTCAAGGGGGTGTTGAAACTGTTGCCGGGGGAAGCGGAGGAGGAAAGGGGAAAGGAGGGGTATTTCCAAAACACCACGTTTTCCGACCAAACCCCGGGTTGGGAAAAAGGTTTTGGGGAAAAAATTTTAGGCGGAGGGGGGAAAATGGGAAGATCATTTGCTAGTGCCCCCCCCCACCCAGAGGTTTGGGGAAAACATGTCTCCCCTCCCCTCACATATCTTGGGGCTCCCCTTTCCTCCAACTTTATCCTCGCATTAAAAGGGCCCTCAAAAAAGAACCCCCAGTTTTCTGGGTGGCCACCCTCCTGGATCCCGGGACAAAACAAAACTCAGCAATTTTTCCCCCCCCCCCACCCAAAAAGAGAGTAAAATGGGAGGAAAAGGGGACCTTTGGGTGATTGATCAACTGGACATCTGTTTCATCTGATTCACTTCTTAAAATGTCACGGTGGAAAACAAACACGCTTGACGCAGTAATGCCAAGTAGGGCTTAGCGGGGAAACAGCAGCGCAGGGAAGGTGGGAGAAGCCTAAATTTTGGGGAACCTCTGGCAATCTTTATTTACCCCCCTCACCAACCCCATGCAATGCAGGGGACACAAACCAACACACAGAGACCAGCTTTAAATATCATGGTTTCACGAATATCTGCGTCTCAACCCCCGAAATTTTTTTTATGGGGTTCCGGCCCCAAAAGACTTTTGGGGATCCAAAATGGACGAATGGCCCGAGCTCGCTCGCCACGCCATAGAGGTGTTGTCCTGCCCAGCAGCCAGCGTCATATCTGAGCAGACCTTCAGCACAGCTGGAGGAGTCATTACAGACAAACACATCCGGCTTTCCACAGATAATGTGGATCGTTTGACTTTCATCAAGATGAATCAGGCATGGATCTCTGATGATGTTGTGGCCCCAATTGCCGAGGTCACCCATTAGTTGCCGGTCTACTTCACATTCCTCTTCAAACAGAAATGGTCCTCTTGAAAACTTTTTTTTAAATGATCATTTCTTACTGCAATTTTTATTCTCTTTTCCCAAAGCTCATTTTGCTGGTTTTGCTGTGAGGAGACTGTAAAAGACAGCAAGGTTTCATGACAACACCGTATTCCATTTACTCACTTTATCTTTAGAAGTTTTCGCATTGTCAATGGTTTTGAGGTCATGTTGCTGTGAGATACAGCTATAATTATGGTCCTTTGGAACAGAAATGTGGCTTCTAAGTGGCATTTCTCCATCACAATTTTTAATAGTGGCTGAGAAGTCATATTTATAATTTTTTGGGGTCATGTTGCTGTGAGATACAGCAATAATCATGGTCCTTTGTAACAGAAATGTGGCTTCTAAGTGGCATTTCTCCCTCACAATTTTTAATAGTGGCTGAGAAGTCATATTTATAATTTTTTGGGGTCATGTTGCTGTGAGATACAGCAATAATCATGGTCCTTTGGAACAGAAATGTGGCTTCTAAGTGGCATTTCTCCCTCACAATTTTTAACAGTGGCTGAGAAGTCATTTTTATAATTTTTTGGGTCATGCTGCTTTGAAATGCAGCAATACTACAGGTCCTATTCTAAAAAAAAATATTTCTAACAGACATTTGTTCTTCACAATTGTCAAAAGTGGCTCAAGGGTCATGTTTTGAATTTTTGGGGGCATTTTGCTGTGACATGCAGCTATACTACAGGTCCTATTATAAAAAAATGTTGTTTCTAACAGACATTTGTTCTTCACAATTGTCCAAAGTGGCTCAAGGGTCATGCTTTGAATTTTTGGGGGCATTTTGCTGTGACATGCAGCTATACTACAGGTCCTATTATAAAAAAAATGTTGTTTCTAACAGACATTTGTTCTTCACAATTGTCCAAAGTGGCTCAAGGGTCATGCTTTGAATTTTTGGGGGCATTTTGCTGTGACATGCAGCTATACTACAGGTCCTATTATAAAAAAAAATGTTGTTTCTAACAGACATTTGTTCTTCACAATTGTCCAAAGTGGCTCAAGGGTCATGCTTTGAATTTTTGGGGGCATTTTGCTGTGACATGCAGCTATACTACAGGTCCTATTATAAAAAATGTTGTTTCTAACAGACATTTGTTCTTCACAATTGTCAAAAGTGGCTCATGGGTCATGTTTTGAATTTTTGGGGGCATTTTGCTGTGACATGCAGCTATACTACAGGTCCTATTATAAAAAAATGTTGTTTCTAACAGACATTTGTTCTTCACAATTGTCAAGAGTGGCTCAAGGGTGATGGTGCTGTCAGAAACAGGAATAGGTAGGACACTGTTAATGGACACATATTGCAAAATGACTTGTTTTTGCAAGATCTTTAACATAGCTATCAATCCCTGTATTGAGACAACCCATTTAATACAATTAAAAAAGAGAAACAAAGACATGGTGGGATTCCATCCTATTTTAAAAATGTGTTTTCTAGAATTAAACTACTAAAAAACTTGCATGTACAAAATAGCTGGTAAAAAATTCCTCTGAATTGTACAAGGGAGGTACTGGAAAACTTGACCAGATGTAGGTTATTCAGAGGACATGGAGTATGGAGCACGGACAGAGAACAAAGTACAGAGACAATTTACTCCAGCACGTTGAGTAAAATGAGAAAAAGAATGCCAAGAAAAAGGGCACCTGGGTGGAACAGGAGCGTTAACCACCAGTATTTCCAAGTGAAGCTCAATTGGTCCGCACTCATACGGAGGGGCAAGCGCTACCCAGGTACAGGACAGTATATGTCCAGTGAAACTAAAATGGTGGTTCAAAGACTCCTTTTTCTGGCACTTTTTAATTTGTGGGTTATGTAGATTTAAGGGTCATGCTGCGGTCCAGGATAGGGATAGTCTATGTCCAGTTCAACTAAAATGGTGGATGAAAGACTCCTTTTTCCGGCACTTTTTAATCTGGGGTTATGCAGGTTTGGGGCTCATGCTGTGGCCCAGGACAGGGATAGTCAATGTCCAGTTCAACTAAAATGGTGGTTGAAAAACTCCTTTTTCCGGCACTTTTTAATCTGTGGGTCAGACAGGTTTAATGGTCATACTGTGGTACAGGACAGGTATAGTCAATGTCCAGTTTAACTAAAATGATGGTTGAAGACTCCTTTTTCCGGCACTTTTTAATCTGGGGTCATGCAGGTTTGGGGCTCATGCTGCGTTCCAGGACAGGGATATTCAATGTCCAGTTCAAGTAAAATGATGGTTCAAATCATACTGCCTTCTGGCACTTTTTAATTTGTGGTAATGCAGGTTTAAGGGTCATGCTGTGGTGCAAGACAGGGATAGTGAATGGTCTGTGAGTTTTTTTCTGTGGCTTTTATAACCTAAGTGTGTTGCCTAAGATGTAGCACGTATCCATTTGACTGTTGTGGATGTTAATTCCAGCTTCTCCAGCCCTGTTTGGGTGTAAAAATGAAGGTGTTCTTGCTCTCCCATTGACTTTAATGGTCATCGGTGATAATCTATCATCGACCATCGAATATCTTTATTGGTTATTGCCGTTATCGACCATCGACCCGATGACGATAGTCAACGTAATCGCTCATCACTAGTAGTAAGTATTAATAAGTTACAATCAACATGATCAAGAAATGTACCAAAGAAAAATAATTACCAAGATAAAATAAAAATGTATCAAAGGAATAACAAAGCAAGAGATACTCATCAAGTAACATTTTTCAGTATTAGTATCCAATCAGTAATGTAAAATAAAAAACCTACAAGAGACAAAAGGGAGACAACAGACAAGACACATAAGGAAATAACATTAAAAGCAAAAATGCCAATACAGTGGTATATAGTATCCATATGATAGTCAAATCAGTGCTACAGATCATTCAGAATAGAGAAGATATCCCAGGGTTTCCAAATTGCATCAAATGCCTGTAATCTATTATTAAGAAGGGCCTTGAGATATTCCAGATTCCTTATCTCCTTAACTTGGTTGCATAAATCATTCTGAGATGGAATAGACTTTTGTTTCCAGAACTTAGCGATTAAACACTTAGCTGCTGTTAGGATATATAGGAACAGTCAACCTATAAAAAGATAAGGGACATTCAATATGTAGGTCTGCGTTAATTCAACAACCAGCCCTTGAACCTTTTTCCAAAAGGATTTAATGAGATTATAATCCAAAAACATACTGTATGTTGCAGAGTAGCATTCAACGCATCAATTCAGGATATCTTTATTCAGTTTATGTAGTAAAGCAGGAGTGTGGTATCAATATTTCAACTATGTGCTGAAATGACATAGAAGAACACAACGCTTGTCTGCCAAGTTTCCTGTGACAGTGGAGAGGCCAAATATTCTTCCCATTTAGTCATGTATGCATGAATTAATGCGGAATATTTAGGGTGAAGCAATCAACATTTGATAAATATTGAATATTAAGCCCGTGGTAGACACTCCCGCTCTATACAGTTTCTCAGAAGCTGTTGTTTGGGACACCATAGTAGTCCCCATTACAGTTTGCATGAAATGAGTAAGTTGTAGATAAGAACTTTTACTAGAGAGTGGGAAGCCTTGTGTAGAATGCAAGTCTGAGAATGGAATAAGCTTCTTAGTCCTGTAGTCCACCACATCTGCAGACCTAAATAACCTACACTCAAACCATGGTTTCATACTCCGATCCATAAGTGCATCCATTAGTGTTGAGCGATTGCGTTGGCTATCGAGATCGATCGATAGTCGATAGTCGGCCGCTATCGATAAGGTTTTTCGATAGTGAGCGTCGATTATGAGCGATGACCATTAAAGTCTATGGGAGAGCAACAACACCTTCATTATTACACCCAAACAAGGCTGGAGAAGCTGAAATTAACATCCACAACAGTCAAATGGATACGTCCTACATCTTAGGCAACACACTTAGGTTATAAAAAGTCACATGAACCTTTCAATTCACCTGTGGTGAATATAGAATTGCTGTTTTAAGATTTTACGTAGATCTGCGTCAATGAACAATGCTGGGTGTGCAAAAGTCACAAAACACGTAACTTATGTTTTGGTATAATAAACGGTATTTTTTGCACCTTTCAATTCACCTGTGGTGAATATAGAATTGCTGTTTTAAGATTTACGTAGATGCTGCGTCAATGAACAATGCTGGGTGTGCAAAAGTCAAAAAACACGTAACTGTTATGTTTTTGATATAATAAACGGTATTTTTTGCACCTTTCAATTCACCTGTGGTGAATATAGAATTGCTGTTTTAAGATTTACATAGATGCTGCGTCAATGAACAATGCTGGGTGCGCAAAAGTCAAAAAACACGTAACTGTGATGTTTTCGTACGATACACGGTATTTTTTGGCAACAAACAACCTGTGCTGACTACAAGATTGCTGGATTGTAATTTAACTGCAAGGTGGATATATCAACAGTCACAGGTGTAATGGATAAAATTGAAAATGAACACCTATCTGAAATGTATACTGATAATAAAAGTGGAGTTTTGCAGCTAACAAAGAGACCTGCAGTTACTAGAAATGATGTGTATCCAATATAAGTTCAGGCTGCCCAATATCCAGGAAATATTTCAATAGCAAACTGTTAATAATAAAGATATTCCACTACAATGTCTACACTAAGTCTTGGTGAACTTTATCCAGTGTTCTTTATAGATAGAGCTTGTCTGTGTTCGCCCTCTTTCCCCCCCCCCCCGCTCCCACCGCCGTGAATTTACAGCGGTAGATGCTGCTTTAAAATTCTCTAGCTAACTACATGAAATGTTCAAATCTCTAATCTAACTAAATTGGAAGGATCACAGCTAATAGTAGAGGTTTCTCTGTGCAGAAATAGACTAATTTCGCTGAGCTGTTTGGCCACAGGCAGAGCGCAGGTCCTATCCCTATGAGACGCTGAGAGACACTGAGGCTGAAACAGGAAACGCTGTTCTATGTAAAACGAGGTCATGTGATTTTTCCAGCCAATCGCAACCATACACATCCCAGTCATGACGTCGCACACACATCTCACCCTGCTCTATTCTGTAATCTGATTTGCTGGCCGCCAAAATTACAGGAAGCGCCGAAAAAGGCGCGATCTTAATAGATGATGCACAGATTTTAACCTTAATTATCGCATGATCTGGAAATTTCGATCACCATAAAAACCTTGCCGATTTCAACTTTGTCGATAAAAATCGCTCAATACTACAAATTACTGATAACAAAGACAACATACTTGTATACACACTAGTAAAAACAAGGGTATACGTACTACAGCTTGATCTTTAGGAAGGCAGAAAATATTGCATAAAATAGGGAATTGCAATATAATAATAGGAGCAAAGAAGTGGCACTTGCACTAAGAGAAGTGGTACAAAGGGGTGTAACTAGAAATCATAGGAGCCATAGGGGCTCCTATGACGATAAAGTGAAACAGAATATGTAGCAATAGTTTAAAGAGAACCTGTCACATAGGTTATGCCCCCCTTGCTGAGGACAGCACAAGCTAGTGTCAGACCTGCTGTTTCCAGCGCTGTGTCCCTTATTCTGTAAGATGCTGTAGTTTTCATGTATTTAATGCTCAAATCTGCAGTTTTCAGCCAGAAGAGTCATTTGAAGAGTCCTTCAGAGTGTCAGTTTTTTTCAAACCCGGCCAATCAGAGGCTAGCCCCGCCCACCTCAACTGACAAACCTATTACTTTGAATAGGTAGAAACATGTGAATAACTGTCAGTGGGCGGAGCTAGCCTTTGGTGGGTGGAGCTAACACCTGCTCATGAATAAGATTTGAGGGGTAAATACTCAAAAACTGCTGCATCTTACAGAATAAGGGACACAGTGCTGGAAAAAGCAGGTCTGTCACTAGCTTGTGCTGCCCTCAGCAAGGGGGGCATAACCTATGTGACAGGTTCCCTTTAAGGTATAAATAATACAGCCATATATCTGAAAACCCACATAGTAGCGCTGGAGAGCAGAAAGCCAATTTCTTGTTCCCTACAAAAAGGAACAAGTTCTTGTACCTGAGTGGGTCTCCTCCACCTCTGAGCCCCATAGCAGCTGCTATGACTATAGTTACACCCATAAGCGGGACAAAAGGTTAGGGGGCTGGAGTTTAGTCCACAGAGCTGGTGGCGGGTCTATAAATCAGTAGCCGGCCCTACAGAAGGCCCAGGCTGTACCTTTTGGATACCCAGCGCCACAGGCCGCACAGTTTAGTGTGTAGGTTATCAGAAATAAGCTTACCTGCTGCACTGCACATAAAGTAAGCCTAGTGCCTAGCCCAGAAATACATCATCCATTAGGGTATGCTCACATAATGGATTTTAATGAGGAATTCAATGTGGATTTTAAATTTCCCATAAAAAACCTCATGCAATTCAATGGCCACTCACTTGAACTACAGCGCGGATTTTCTACACTTTGCATTTCAAATCCGTTGTGCGGGAAAAAAAGTTAAGATGTTCATTCTTTTGAGCTGATCCCCATAGGATCCTGCTGGGAGGATGGGGGTGTAGAGAAGTGGGAAAGTGGAAAAGTCTGAAGTGTGAACATACCCTTACAAGTGCTGCACAGCACCTCATTGAAGATTTTAGCAGATTTTGATGCATCAGCCCACCAGAGGATGTTTCAGTTCTCCACTGAGCCAGGCTGAACCTAATTGAAACAAATGGAAACCCTAAGAGAACAATTTGCATTTATACTGGCATTTGGTTGTCCTAACACAATGTAGGAACTCTACTTCCAGCACAAGGCATGAGAGTATGACTAAGGCCGCGTTTACACGGCACAGACGAAATAAAGGTCCTGAAATCCCGACCGGGAGTTGGTCTGTTTTTGGCACACGGGGGGGGCGGCTTTTCTGCGCGGTTTGCGGATTCAAGCCCTCCCCGTTCGCACCAACATGTTTATGTTTCGCCCAAAAACCGGGTGGAAGAATGAACTTGTTCTATGTTTTTCGGTCCGCCGGCGGTCTGAAAAACCGTCCGGCGGAAAATCTGTGCAGCGGGGACTGCTTGGATGCATGGATTTTCCATTAAAGTCCATGTAAAAGGTTGACAGCCGGTTTACAGACGAAAACCATCCGTAAACCTGGCTGAAAACCTGCGCCGTGGGGACAAGCCCTAAGGGAGGAACAAGCACAATACTACCAGAGATTTGAGGAGAGAGCACAGAAGTCTGAGTATAAATCATATACGGTACATTTGGGTGACCAAGTTACCATCGCCATAGACTGTACAATGGTGTTTATGGTTGCAACTTCCTGTTTAGAGTTTAGTAGGAAGAGCAGCTCTGGAGCAGAAACTGCTGCTTAACATGTGAAATACTGAGCAGAATCATAAGACAGAATCATTGTGTAGTAGATTTATTACTATCTCTGCCAAAAAACACCATAAAATCAAGCACCTTGATTACCCCAGGAATGGCAAGTCTGAATTTGCCACAACTTTGGTGTGCTGTGTAACATGTACATTTTTCTGGCATATGTATTTTTGAGCAATAAAGTATACCTGGTTACAGTTTGTAGTCTTCTCTCCATTAATTATTTCTAGGCCATTCAGATCACTTATTTCAAGTAGTTTTCTCATCTCCTACATTTATGGCATATCCACAGGTTACGCCATAAATGTTTGATAGGTGCAGGTTTTACCACTACTAGTACTGCACGAGAATGGAGACCCAAGCTCCTCCATCCAAAATGCAGAGGTGGCCGAGCATGTGCACAAGCGAGTGTGCTTAGTTGCACTTGGAAGCCCTATAGTAATGATTGAAAAGTGGGGAGCATGCACGCTCAATGGAGGAGTTCGGTGACCTATTCTTAAGACCCACACCTATAAGATGTATATGTCATATCCTATAGATACCCTGTTTTTTCAAAAATAATCCCTCCTTTATAGGGATTTTTATAGAAGGCTTTACATTTAAGCCCTAATTCAAAAATAAGCCCTAGTTAGTTAGCGCTTCCAGTGCTGGGTTATGTCACGTGATGCTTGGTTATGTCACTAATATCACGGAGGCATAACCTAACACTGGAGGCACTGAAATAGGCATAAGGCAGCTCCCAAATCGTCCTGCTGCTTCCTCCCAACATGGCAGGGTAAAATCTGTTCATCCGCTCTTGTGTCCTGGTGCCCGCCTCCTGAGTCCTGCCTCACAGCTGCACTGTGATGTAAACTTGCCTGCTGCACCAGGGTCCCACTCCCGAGTGCCTCCTTTAGACCATGCCACCCGGCCGGACCTGCTCACTCCCACAGAAGCAGCCACGTGTGATGTCAAAACTACCGTAATCGAGTCCCACTCCAGCCTCCAGACTCCTGCCCCCTTCCGGCCGTATAGAGAAGAAGAATGTCACTGCCCCACAAAGTGTTTTGTGAGTGCCAGTAAGGCTATGTCTACACTGCTGAAAAAACGGCCGTTTTCTGCTGCGATTTGCGTTTTTACGCACGTTTATTGCTTGTCTTCAAAGCTGTTTTTTAATGTATGCATAAATAAAGCCACCCTACCTCCCCCCTCCAAACGGGGATGTAAAGCACATTATTGCATCTATATGTAATCTTGTAGTCGTTTTATGGATTTTGGCGCTAATAAATTCATCTCACTTGTGTCATCAAAAATACGTCTTTTTTACGGATTTTTGCACGAATTAAGTTATCTTGCTTATTATGCTAAAAACGGATTTTGGCGCTAAAATCCTTTTTTTTATTTTTTACATATTTTGCCGCTAAAAATACATTGTTTTATGGATTTTGGTGCTATAATCCTTTTTTTTTATTTTTCACAGATTTTGCCGCTAAAAATGCATTGTTTTATGGATTTTGGTGCTAAAATCATTTTTTTTTTAACGGATTTTATCTCTAAAATACATTTTTTTACGGATTTTGCCGCTAAAATACGTTTCTTTACGGATTTTGGCACTAATAATGTTATCTCGCTATTGCTGCTACAAATCTGTCTTTTTACGGATCTTGAGGCTGAAATCCGTTTTTTAATGGAGTTTTGTGCTAATTTTGGCGCAAAAAACTCCACAAAAAACGTCCGGCGCTTTCCAGACTCCTGTAGTAAATTTTCTGCCCTGCTCTGGCGTTTTTTTAGAGCATGTTGCAAAAGGTGACCAGTGAAAAAAACGAGCAGAAAAAAGAAGCTCAGTGTAGACAGCAGGACGTTCTTACTATAGTCTATGGGAGCTGCTTTCAGTAGTTTTTTCAGCGTTTTTAGAAAACGAAAAGCGCTGAATAAACGGACGTTTTTCTGTGCAGTGTAGACAGAGCCAAAGTGTTACCATAAGAGACACTGACACAGCACCAGAAACTGTGAATGTAAGTTAAGCCCTCCCCCAAAAATAAGCCCTAGCCCTTTTTTTGGAAATGAAAATAATATAAGATCATGTCTTATTTTTGGAAAAACACGGTATAAGACTTAAAGAGGAGTAAGTTAACGTAAGAAAGATACAAACAGAAGACAACAAACCGGACTGATCACAACGGCTCCTGGAAAGCAATTCCCCAAAAAACGAAACCCCTAAAAATGAACCCAAAATTAACTGAAAAAAAAAAAACCGGGAAATTAAAGGGAAAGGGAAAGGGAAAAAAATCACTGTTTATTTTGCAGGGGGACTCGTAGGAAATGAAGAAAAAAAGGGACACCTTTTCTAAAGAAAAAATAAGCCCTTTTATAAACCTTTAAGTTAAAATTTGACAAAAAAAAAAGAAATTTGTTAATCAGCCCTACCACCCAAAGGCTTTCAAAAAAATAAAACGGCGCCAACTTTCTGAAACACAGTGGAATAACCGGGGGCGCTCCTAAAATAAAAAAAAGGCGGGAAGGGCCCAAAGGGCCCGGGACTCCCGCCCCAATTTACAAAAACAATAAAGAAAATTAAAAATAAGATAAAAAGATCTCGGCAAGTTTCCCCCCTTCCCAAATGTTGGCCCAGGGGCACCGAAACAAAAAATGTGACGGGAAAATCAGCGGGTTTTTGTTTGGAAGAAAACCATTAAAAAAAAACAATTGTTACGCAATAACTGCAAAGAAAAAAAAAAGTCTGTGACGCCCCAAAAATTGAAAAACCCAAAGGGACTACAAAAATCAGCTAGCAGTCAAATAAAAACCTTTAAACCCAAAAAAGCTTTTGGGTTCCGGTTCAAAAAGTTTTGATACTCAGCCCCCCGCCCCCCCCCCCCCCCCCCCCCCCCCCCCCCCCCACCCCCTAGCGAGTGATATCCCAACCGGAAAAAATTTCCCAACCCCCCAAAAAAAGATTCTTAATACACCCCCGCCAGCCCAGGACTGGTCCCAAACTTCGGAGCCAAACATTCTCCCTTACAGTACGGGCCCAAGGTGCTGAAATAAAACTAAAAACATTTTTCCAGATGTTTTCACCCCCAAACCCAAAAACACTTGCAAAAATTCAAAAGGTTTTTTGCCAATTATTGAAAGATCTTCTACCCTCCATCAATTTCTCTTGTTCTTTATCCCAAAATTCAAAAAAAAAAATTTTTTTGAAAGAAAAATTTTGAAAATCACCCTCTCCTTAAAGAAAAGCATGTGAAACCCCAAGGGCCCCCCTTCACAAGACTGCGTCTTTGGTGGTTTTTTTTTTTTTATCCGTTTTTGGATCCCTTTTTTGGGGCAGAAGTACAGTTTTAAATTTATTTACTTTTTTCCCACAAAAAACTTTCCCAAAAAAAAAAAAACCCTGTGTGAAAGCCCTTTAAAAAGGGGAAACCAAATCACCCCCAGGGAAAACCCCATGAAATAACAGGAGACAAAATTTAAAAAACACTTTTCCCTAAATATGCTTCATTGGGGAAAAAAATCAAAGCTTTTCCACCTGTAATTTTTTTTTTAAAAAGCGGGGCCCCCTTTTAAGGCCCCCCTCTGAATTTGGGGCCCCAAACCCGGCACTAAACACTTGATGGACCCCACTAGGGTGACAGTAGTTTTTGCTCCGGGGTGGATGAGTCCATTTTGCAGGGGGGAGCCGGGGAAGTCTAATAAGTGCCCCCAGTTTTTCTCTTGGGGGTTATGTCTGTGAGGGGATTTTAACACGGGGAAGCATTGTTCCCCTTTTTCCCCATTTCCCCTTTCCCTCCCCCCCCCCCCTTTTTTTTTTTTTTTTCCCCCCTTTTCCCCCCCCCCTTTTTCCCCCTTTCCCTTTTTCCTTCCCCCCCCCCCACCCCCTTTTTTTTTTTTAAATTTTTACATTTTTTCTTTTGCCAATAAAAGGTTATCTTCAATTATGCAAGGGGTTTATCTGACATTTTGGGGTCGGGAAATATCTAGCACTAAATGTTAGGATGAATTTTGGGCCTATACCCGTCCTCGGGGGAAACCCTGGCCCCCCTAAACTTTTAAAAGGGCTTTTAGGTGCATTTTTAAACAGGGGTTTTTTTATGTTTTGGGAGGGGTTTGGGTATCCAACACTTGGTACGTTGAAACAAAGTAGGGTGGGAATTGGGTTTTTTTTGGGGTTTTTTTTTGTACCCCTTGATGTATCCCTTTGCGGGGAAAACTTCCCCTTTTTTTCCCTATATTTGGTTTTCGTCAAGAGATTCCCCCCCCCCCCTTTTAACCATTGGGGAAACTCTGTTTCAAAAATTTTCTCCCCTTTTACAGTTACCCCAATGGCGAACAGAAAATTTTCTCTTTTTAAACAGGGAATTTTTTCCGGGGGGCAAAAATGCCCGGGGCTTTAAGAGAGCTTGGTTTTAAATACTTGAAAATCGAAAAAGTGGACTTAGTGTGTTTTAAAAGAACCCACATGATTCCTGAAAACTACCCTGTTTGGGCTGACCGGGTTTGGGGGTTTTGGGCAAATCATTCAACCTTTACAAATTGTGCCAGAGGGGTCTCTATTCTAAACGTGGGCATTTCATTTTAACACCCACAAGAGCAAAATAGACACAGAAGGAAAAAAATTTATTTTCTTTTATGTCATTTTTTCCATCCCCTTTCATTATCATTGGTGTCTAGCCCCACCCCCTTATTCTTCTGTGATAGTAAGGGAACTTTTGGGGAAATTTATAGCCAAAAAACCCCCCCTATGCTAGTTTTTGGGTTGGGGGCCCCTTCAACCCCACTTGGGGGTTTAAACATTTTGACAAAATTTTGGGCCCAAGATGGCATTTCCCCGGGAAAATCCGGGCCCCCTTGCCCCTTCAAATTTTTTATTTTATTATTATTATAAATTTATTTTTGGGCCCCCTTTTTTCGGGGGCGCTGTACTTTTTTCAGGGGGGGAAAAATAAATTAAAATTATTTCCAAACTTTTACAAAGTGACAAAAAGTGACTAAAAAAATGGTACAGGGGAAAAAGAGGCCCCTGCCGGTGAGGGTTTACAATTTTTACAGGATAAATTCATTTTCAAACTGCCCTTTGCATTAGGGATGCTTTGGCGCACTTTCCACCCAGCAACTCTAAAATACCCGTTTTACCCCCCCAATTTTTTTTAAAATGCACTATCGCGAATAGACCCTCATGCGGAAAACAGGCGTCTCTGCTCCAAACTGTCCCCCCAAAGTGATTTTCCCTTTTCCAGATCTATCTCAACCTTGCCCCCGGGCTTGCTGCCCCTCTTCACTGGAAAATACCCCCTAGAAGCAAAATGGCGGGCTAAATCCTTTCCCGGGCCCTGACAGTGCTCCCCCCCCACCCGGCCCCTATTTTTTTACAATGGGCGGGCATAAAAAACCCCCCAATCCAGCCCCAGGGGGAAAGGGGGAGCTTTTAAAAAGAGTTGCCGGGGAGAAAGAAACAGCAATTAAAGACCAAAAAAAGGGGGCTTGACCCCAAACCAGGACGGGCTTTTGGGGGGATGTCTGGGGAGGAAATTTTTTCGCTACCAATAAAAACCCCCAAAATTGCCCCCCAGGGATGAGGGGCTGTGAAAAATCAGATTTTAATCACACTTTTTTTTTGGTATTTAAAAGGGCCCCAAAAAAAAGGCCCTTCTTTAGAAAGGCAATCTTTTTTTGAGCACGGGGAAAAATTTTGGGGGAGGTTTTTGGCTTGTATCCCCCGAGGCACCAATTTTACCCCCGGGAAAATTCCCGAACTGGTTTCCCCCCCAGAGGGGTTACGGACTGGGAAACCCCCCTTTTGGCCACCTCAACCCCTTCCGCATTACTATTGAACCCTATACCTTCTCAAATAACGGCCCATCCCAGAGTTTAAAATCAAAATTTTGCCCTGCCCTTGACCTCCCGTCCCGGGTCTCGGAGGCCAGAGCCCTTCGGGACCCCCCCCTTTTTAGAGCGGGGAAGATAATAGACTCTATTCAGTCATTTCAACCCCCCAAAAGTCCCCAGGGAGTGATGGTCTCCCCTTTTGAATTTTACAGGGGAAAATGCGGGCCAACCCTTTGGGCCCCACAGTTGGGGGGTTTTATCGGGCCCCCTTCAGGAGGGGTTTTCTTGCCTTTTAACTATGGTGGGGCGATAGTTTTTTGTCCTTCCCCAAACCCCGGGAAAAGGCCCCCCCGCACTGGGGCATCCTCCCGGGCCCGTTTTCCCACTTCTTTCAAACAAAACGTCAAGATATTAGCAAAATTACTTGCCAGCCCGACAAAAAAAGGTTATCCTGTCTATAATACACCCAAAACCAAACGGACTTTAGGGCCCGGGGGACGTAAACCCACCCTGAATTTGGGAGGCGCCTGTACAAAAATTTTCCCAGGCGGTTCATGTTTGGGGTGGGATCCGGTTTGTGGTCCTTGGTTTGGGGCCCCAAGGGCCCTTTGATTCTGTTGAATGGTAAATTTTTTTTTTTAAACCTTGGGGGGTTTTTTTTTGGGGCCTCCAGAAATTTTTTTAAAGGGGGGTGAAAACCTTTTGTATTCAACCCCTACCTCCCAGGGGCCCTGAAAACCGGGGGGTTTTTCTGACCCCTTTTCCCCCTATGTGGGGGGACTAGGAAGGGGTTTCCCCCTTTGTCCCCCCGGCTTTTTTTTTGGGCAGGGGAAAACCTCTGGAAAATTTAAAGAATTAGGGGGGCCCCAACCTGAAAACATAAGCCTAGCACACCCCCCCTAAAAGGCAAAAAAATTTTTAAAAATGCGGAGGGAACTTACTTTTTTTTTGTCGGCCCCCCCGCGGGAGCCCCACAAATTCTCCCCTATTGGGTCATTACGGAATTTGGCGCCCCTTTTTTGGGTTAAGGGATAAATTGGCCCAAAAACAATTTTTTCTCCCGATAGAAAATCCCCTTTTCCCGCAAGAGCGCGGGGTTCCGCCCCCCCCGCGGGTTGGAACCCCAGCAAAAACTTATCTAGGGTTGCGGTACCCCTTTTTCCGCTCAAAGAGTTTAAAACCCTTAAACCCCCTTAATCCCCTTATTACCTATTCCCAGGCCGGGGTTTAATAGCTGGGCCAAACTTAGGCTGTCCCCCTGGGGGCCCCCGAATTATTTCGGGAAAAAATGGTTTTTTCCTGCCAAAAAACTTATATCCCACCCTTTCAACAGGGCCCCGGGTGAAATCCCCAAACCCCGCTTTTTAAAGGGCAGGGGGCACTATTTAAATTTCCTTTTGGGGGGGGGCCCAGGGACGGCGACACCGCATAGCAGCCAAAACTTTTAAAACACCCCCATGGGACGGGGGGGGAGCCGCATTCCCAGATTTTTCCAAGCGTATTATTTGGCTGGTCAGTTTTCCCCCTCCCCCTTGCCGATGGGGTTTGAGGAGGAGCGGGCCGGGTAAAAACACAAATCATTTCCCCTTTTAAACCGTAAATACCTCCATTTTTTTTCACCTCCTGTTTTGCGGCATGGCTTGCTCCGGGGGAACCCCTGGGTGCTAACCCAAATTTTCTAAAAAAAGGCGTTCCTTTGTCTGGAAAAAGGGGTCCCGGGCGTTTTAAAATTCCGGGGGTTTTTGGGTTTTTAAAAACCCCCATGGGGGTTTCCCCCCCCCAAGATTTTTAAACCAGGCCTTTTTAGTCTGCCCCAATGAGCTGGGAGGGGAACGTTTGGGGTATCTGGCACTTACCCCAAAATTCTGCCCCCCTCGGGAAATTAAAAACCTTTCCCAGGTTCAGGGGGAAATTAAAATTTTCCCCCGCCCCCCGCAAATTTTCCCCTACCTGGGATTAAGCATGCCATCACCCCCAAAATTTTTTTGGTCACTCCTTTTTGACTTTTTAATCAGTTCCCCAACTCCCACGTACCCTTCTCCCACCCCCCCAAAAATGTGGTTCCTGTTTCAAATTCTTTCTTTCCCCCAAAGGGTCAGGGAGGGGGGTCGGGATGTTTTTTTCGACAAAAAGGGAGCCCCGCCCATGGGTCCTCTGACAGACGAGCCCCTGGGAAATTGGTGTGAAAATTTTTCCACCAAAACATGTGTCCTAAAAAACTCAAAAACAAAATTGGGACGCAGCTGTTGTTCTCCACGGGTCATATTTTTCCCAACTTTTGGACTTAGTAAATTTAGAAAGGGGGTATGCAGACGTTTGCCCAAAAATTTGGGGCCTGACTTCTGGAAACCTTTTTCCACCTCCTTTGGCCCATGTCCTGGGTGTTGGGTTTTGGGGCCAGGTTTTTCGATTTCAAAATAAATCGAGGGGGGCCCCCCGGTTTCCCACTCACCCCTTTTGGGGTCTGTCTATTCGGCACCAGAACCAAAAGTCGGACTCGAGATACCGGGCCATACGTTTGTGGTGGAAGCGCTTTTCTTTGCTAGAAAGGCTATTTGCAAAAATCCTGGGGGCCCCTTTTGACCCCCCTCGATGGGGAAATTAAAAAGGGGACTGTTTTTAATAGCCCCTACCGCCCCAAAAAAAGGGCTGTTTCGGAACAAAAAAGGGCCCGAAAAAGTTTGAAAAAATTTTGGGGTGGGGGATGAATGCCACTGGCCCCTGAGTGGTTTTTTGGGCCCTTGTTATACAAAGGCCCCCCCACCCCTTTTACCACTTTTGGGGTGGTTTAGTAACGCTCAACAGATCCTTGGAAAAGGAAATTTTGGGGGTTCCTTTTTTACAAGTTTTTTGGCCCCCCAAAACTTTTTTTAATCCATGTGCACAGACCCAAATTTAAAGGGGCTGTTTACTAAAAATTATTCTCCCCGATTGGGGTTTTAAATTTACCAGACGCCCAAATAATGATTTTTACTTTTATCTACTGCTTTTTGCTTTTTTTTTGTTGATGGTGACTGTTAGCCCCTTTGAAATGTTGCGGGGTTTTGCATTTTTTGTTTCCCCCTGAATTGTGACCCAGGCCTTTGAAATATTTGATTTAAATTTTCTTTTTTCTTGACAAATGTACACGGGGATTTTCCGATTTCAATGTCAGTTCGAAAAACTGAAAAATTTTGGTATTGTAAAATTTACATCAGATGTATAAATTTTTTACTATTTTTTTTTTTCCCCTTTGTGTAAAATATATACTTACAATTTCTCTAAAAAAAGTTTTTTGTTGTTTAAAAAAAAAAAAAAAATTTGCAGAAAGTGAATGTAAATGCCTAAAAACCCCCTTTTAAAACTATGCCCGGGGGTTTTGGGCTGTGTTCTTTTTGTACTGAAAGAAACCCCTATGTCCCAGCTCCCCCTCCCACAGGGGGTTATAACCCCCAAAACAGAAAGAATCCCTGCTACAAAAAGGGCTCTACAAAGAAAGTGAAACTATGATCTTTTCCCCCTGAAAAAAATTTGGGGGAAATCCTCTGCATTGCTAATGACATGTATTGGAAAAAAGTCTTATACTTTCATCTACTAATATATCTTGTGTGTTTCTGTGGAGGTGATAGATACTCTTTAAAAGGGTTGTCTCACTACATTGATTCATCTCACCTCAGTCCTGTTTTTTTGGTTTCATTTTGAATTTTGGGCTTTGTTTTAAATAGCTTCTCCCTAGGCTGCAGAAAGAAGCCGGGGTCTGTAGCTAAAAGAAACCCAGCGCTGGAAGCCTATAAGGGAAGTAAATGGGCCCTGTAGCTATAGCAACCATTCTGGTAGCCTTTTCATGAGAGAGTAAACAGGTTTTGTAGTACAGTGACCGAGGGGGGGAATGATGCACCCCAAATACAAGAGGAGAAAATTTAAAATAGGTAGGACCCCCCTTGGTAATGGACAATAGGCAAAGTGATTTGGGTTTTTGCAAAATTTTTTAAACCCATAAAAAAAAAAATTTCGGTTGGATCCGATTTTGGTTTCCCTTTTTTTGGGATGTGTTTTATGGATCCGTGTTTTTGGAAACCTAAAGGGACTCAAACACGCATCTAAAAATTTACAGTGTGTTTTAAACGGGGGCATTAAATTAAAAAATTTTATGAAATCGGCGTTCAGCCCAAATGGGGTTTTTTACTTTGCATTCAAAAAATTTGCCCATTCAGTTTTTTGATCCAAAGACACAGAAACCCGCCTTTTAAAACTAGGGGGCCCGCATTCCTGCTGCAGCCAAAACACATCCAAACATGCACCTGCGTGTTAGATGCGTTTTTCAGATCCAAAACGGATCCAACACGCCGTGTGAACAGGCTCGGACGGGGGCCGGGCCGGGGGGACCGGGGAACCCCCCGGGTTTGTCCCCCCCCCCCCCCCCGAGCGGGGGGGGCCCCCGGGGGGCAGTCCCGGGCCCGCCCCCGGGGGGCCCCTGTCCCCCGCACCCGGCCCCCTTTGGACGCCCGGGACCTGCGTCCCGAGCCCCCCAGAGCCCGGGGCCCGGGGGGTTGGGGACAAATGTCCCCGATTTTCCCGGGGCCCAACCCCGCGGGGGGTAACCCGGGAGCCCGCGCCACTAGGAGGGCCCTCCCCCGGGATCCCCCCCACAGGCGGGAAGGGGGTTTGACTAGGGGGCGCGGTTGACTTTCATTTTTACCGCGCCGGTTTTTGGGCAGGGCGGCAGAACCCGGCGGGGAGCCTCAAAAGCAACCCGGGAAACCCGGGCCGGAAGCCGGGGCGGAAAGCCGGGTAAGTGGTTTTTTTTTTTTTTTTTAAATCTCCCTACAGGGGCCCGGGTTTCACAAAAGGGGAGGCCCGGGCCCTACACAAAAGGGAGGCCCGGGCCCTAAAAGAGGGGGCCCGGGCTACACTAAAGGACCCCTGGTAAAAAAGAGGGGGCCCTCCCCCCCCTACACAAAAGGGGAAGGCCCTGGCTAAACTAAAGGAGGCCCTGGTTTAAAGGGGGGGCCCCCTGGCTACCCAAAGGAGGCCTGGCTCCCGGGGGGGGCCCCAGGGTTCCCCTAAAGGCCCCCCTGGCCCTAGAAAGGGGGCCCTGGCTACACTAAAGGGGCCCTGGCTCCCAAGAGGGGGCCCGGGCAAAAGAGGGGGCCCGACTCACTAAAGGGGGCCCGGGGTACACTAAAGGGGGGCCGGGGGGGGGCTAACCAAGAGGGAGGCCCGGTTTCCAAGAGAGGGCCCCCTGGCTCCCACAAAAGGAGGCCCTGGTAAAACCCAAAGGGGGCCCTGGCTACACAAAAGGGGGCCCCGGGTTTTAAAAAAGGGATCTCTGGCTACAAGAGGGGGCCCGGGCTACAACAAAGGGGGCCCTGGACATTTGGGGGGGGCCCGGGCCCTACATTTAGGGGGGGCCCCTGGGGCTATATAAAGGGGGCCCCCGGGCCCTTCAAAAAAGGGGGCCCGGCAAACAAAAAAAAGGGGGCCCGGCTACACAAGAGGGCCCGGGCTAAAAGGGAGGGGGCCCTGGCAACAAGGGGGGGCCCCGGGCCCTACACAGGGGGGGCCCGGGCCCAACAGAAAAGGGGGGGCCCTTTGGCTCACTAGGGGGGGGCCCGGGCTACAAGGGGGGGGCCCGGGCTACAAAAAAGGGGGGCCCCTGGCAAACAAGAGGGGTCCGGGCTACAAGAGGGGGCCCGGCTACACAAAAGGGGGAAAGGCCCCCGGGCTAAAGTGGGGCCCGGGGTAAAAATAAAAGGGGGGCCCCTGGGTACACAAAAAGGGGGCCCCCGGGCTACACAAAAGGGGGGCCCCCCTGGGTTTAACTAGGGGGGGGGCCCCTTGGCACACTAGGGGGGGCCCTGGCTACACTAGAGGGGGCCCTGGCTACACTAAAGGAGGCCCGGGCTAAAAGAGGGGGCCCGGGTACACAAAGGACCCCCTGGCTAAAAGAGGGTCCCGGGCCCTCCCAACTAAAAGGGGGCCCTTCTAAAAAAGGACCCCCCTGGTAAAAGGGGGGGGCCCAATTCCCACAAAAGGGGAGGGCCCTGGCTCCCAAGAGGGGCCCTGGTTACACAAAAAGGGGGCCCCTGGCTACACTAAAGGGGGCCCTGGAAAACACTAAAGGGGGCCAGGTTTTCTAAAGGGGGGCCCCGGGCAAATTCTAAAGGGGAAACCCTGGGCTAAAAGAGGGGGTCCTGGGCTATCCCAAAAGGGGGGCCCCCCTGGCTATTACAAAAGGGGGAGGCCTTCGCTATTCAAAAGGGGGCCCCCGGGCTATTCAAAAGGGGGGCCCTTAAAAAAAAGGGGGCCCAGGCATTTTAAAAGGGGGGGTCCGGGCTATACAAAAAGGGGCCCTGGCTTTTTCAAAACGGGGGCCCTGGTATACTGAAGGGGGCCCCGGCCCTTCCCAAAAAAAGGGGGCCCCCTGGCAAAAATTTTTTAAAGGGGGGCCCTGGCTATACTAAAGGGGGGCCCCCTAGTACTTAAGGGGGGGCCCAGGCTAACAAAAAGGGGGGCCCTGGCTATTCTAAAGGGGGGGCCCGGGCCCCCTAACAAAGGGGCCCAAACTAACTATGGGGGCCCTGGTACCTAAGGGGGCCCCCAACTACCTACACACTAGTTTAAAAAAAGGGGGCCCCTAAATTTCCCCTGCAATAGTTTAAAGGAGGCCCCAAATACCTGTATACTCCCAAAAAGAGACCCCTAACTGCTTGTTACAACCTAAAGGGAGACCCCCTTACTCCCTGTAAAAAACCCCCTAAAAACCCTCTAACTGCCTGTTTGTCAGGGTTAAACGCCGGGGTTTCCCTCCCTTGGCCTTGGGTGGTCTTTGCCTTCCTGTGTTTAATCTGTCCTGTCCGGGTTCTGTTGTTTTCCGGGTCCTGTGGGGTGCTCGTTCCTCTTAGGGAGCCCCGCTGCGGGCTTCCGTTTTTTTTATGGTTAGTTGTCCCCGGGTCTACTTCCCCCTTTCCCTCTGCCCCCCTTCCAATAAGGGGAATTTTCCTGCCTCTGCCCCTGGGTAAGTTCATTGCAGCCCCTTTTTCTGTGTCCAGCTGCCCCAAATTTTGAGCTCCTGCCGGGCCTCTCGGGAAAACCAATTTTTTGGGACCCTTTTAACCCCTGAAAAGCTGGCCCCAAAGGTCTTTTTTTTTTTAGCTCCTGGCCGCCCGCCCTTTTCGGTCTGGTTTCCTGAAACCTGCCGGGGTTCCCTGTCCTGAAATTTCTCCCCTTTTCCTGCCGTGTTCCCTGGTTGTCCCTTTATGTTTTCCCCGTCCAGTTCCTGCCGTATCCTGTGGTCCCTATGTGTCTTTTAAACCCTTTCCGTTTTCCCTGCTGTAAAAAGGTTCCTGTGTTCCAACCCCTAGATTCCTGTCTTGAAACCCCGGTGCCCCCCCGGCAGGTAGCCACGTCGGGGGTAGTACCTGGGGTTCCCAGCCAAGTCCTTTCCCGTTTTGGGCGGGGGGCTCTGCAAAGACCGGGGGCCCCTTAGCCCCCTCCCTGGCGTGGTCCTAAAAGCTACCACCCCCGCCTGCGGTGATCAGCAGAGGATCCAAAACCGGATGTCTGCGGTCGGCGCTTCGGCGTACTCCGTCACCCGCCGCATCTGTTACAGTAGAATTACCATGGATCCCGCGGGGTGACTAGTCATGGTCCGGGCCCAGAGCCCCCCTTTGGCCCACTCGTGGTCCAGCCCATTCACCCGTTTGGGCCCTTTGCTCGGGTCCACCCCAGGCACCCGTTTGGCCTAGCTCGTGGCCCCGCCCAGGAAAAACCCCCGCCTTTGGCCTAGCTCGTGGTCCAGCCCGGGAGCCCCCCTTTTTGGCCTAGCCGTGGGTCCCCCAGACCCCCTTTTTGGCCTAGCCGGGGTCCCCCCCAAAGAGGCCCCTTTTGGCCTGGCTCGGGGCCCCGGGCCCAGAGCGCCCCCTTTTGGCCTGGGCTCGTGGTCCAGCCCAGAGCGCCCCTTTTGGCCTACCCTCGTGGCCCAGCCCAGGGGCCCCCCTTTTTTGGGCCTAGTTTCGGGGGCCCCAAAGCCCAAAAGCCCCCTTTTTTGGCCTAGCTCGTGGTCCAAAGGCCCAGAGCCCCCCTTTTTGGCCCACTAGCTCGGGTCCACCCCAGGGGCGCCCCTTTTGGGCCTAGCCGTGGCCCCGGGGCCCCAAGCGCCCCTTTTGGGCCTAGTCTTTGGCCCGCCCCAGAGCGCCCCTTTTTGGCCAAGCTCGTGGCCCCAGCCCAGAGCCCCCCTTTTGGCCTAGCTCGTGGTCCACCCCAGAGCCCCCCCTTTTGGCCTAGCTCTGGTCCAGCCCAGAGCCCCCCTTTTTTGGCCCAAAGCTCGTGGCCCACCCCAGAGCGCCCCTTTTGGGCCTAGCTAGTGGCCCAAACCCCCAGAGCGCCCCTTTTGGGCCCTAGATCTTGGGCCCAAACCCCAAAAAGCGCCCCTTTGGGCCCTTGCTCTTGGTCCACCCCAGAGCGCCCCTTTTGGGCCCAAAGCCCCCGTGGTCCAGCCCAAAGAGCGCCCCTTTTTGGCCAGCCCCGTGGTCCACCCCCAGAGCCCCCCTTTTGGGCCTAGCTCGTGGTCCCCACCCAGAGCCCCCCTTTTGGGCCCTAGCTCTTGGTCCACCCCCGGGAGCCCCCCTTTTTGGCCTATCCTCGTGGCCACCCCCAGGGCCCCCTTTTGGCCAAAGCTGGTGGTCCCCCCGGGAGCCCCCCCTTTTGGCCTGTTTGTGGCCCCACCCGAGCCCCCCCCTTTTGGCCCAGCTCGTGGCCCAGCCCAGAGCCCCCTTTTTGGGGCCTAGCTGGGGGGTTTCCCAGCCCAGAGCGCCCCTTTTGGCCTAGCTCGTGGCCCCACCCGAGCGCCCCTTTTGGCCTATTTCGTGGTCCACCCCGGGGGCGCCCCTTTTGGCCTAGTTTCTTTGGTTCCAGCCCGGGAGCCCCCCTTTTGGCCTAGCTCGGGGGTTTCCAAAGCCCAGAGCCCCCTTTTGGGGCCTAGCTCGGGTCCAAACCCCAAAAGACCCCTTTGGCCTAGCTCGTGGTCCACCCCAAAGGCGCCCCTTTTGGTAGCTCGTGGTCCGCCCAGGGGCCCCCCTTTTTGGGCCACCCTCTGGTCCAGCCCAGAGCGCCCCTTTTGGGGCCAGCCCCGTGGCCCACCCCAAAGAGCCCCCCTTTTGGCCTACCGGGTTCCACCCAGAGCGCCCCCTTTTGGGCCCTTTGCTCGTGGGCCCAAAGCCCAAGGCCCCCTTTTTGGGCCCTAGCTCGTGGTCCAGCCCAGAGCCCCCTTTTTGGCCTAGTCGTGGTCCAGCCCCAGAGCGCCCCTTTGGCTAGTCGTGGCCCAGCCCGGCGCCCCTTTGGCCTAGCCCCGGGGTCGACCCCAGGGGCCCCCCTTTTTTGGCCTAGCTCGTGGTCGAGCCCAGAGGGGCCCCTTTTTGGCCTGCTCGTGGTCGAGCCCAAGCCCCCCTTTTGGGCCCCCCTAGCTCTTTGGTCGAGCCCAGAGCCCCTTTTTTTTTTTGGGCCAGCTCGTGGCCCGAGCCCAGAGCGCCCCTTTTGGCCTGCTCGGGGTTTCGAGCCCAAGCCCCCCCTTTTGGCCTAGCTCGTGGTCCAGCCCAGAGCGCCCCTTTTGGCCTAGCTCGTGGTCCAGCCCAGAGCGCCCCTTTTGGCCTAGCTCGTGGTCGAGCCCAGAGCGCCCCTTTTGGCCTAGCTCGTGGTCGAGCCCAGAGCGCCCCTTTTGGCCTAGCTCGTGGTCGAGCCCAGAGCGCCCCTTTTGGCCTAGCTCGTGGTCGAGCCCAGAGCGTCCTTCTGAGTCCCCGTGGCTTACGCAAAGTAGAAAAAAAGTCAGCTCACCGTGATCCAGTATGCTGCAGGGACCCTCCGGGCTAGGGAGATAGCACTATAGCAAGCACAAACGTATGGTCCAGCAGTCCAAAGGCCAGTAAAAAATCCAATATTTGTTGAGTAATATTAAAATAAAACGGCAAACATGCACAGGGGAGATGAATGAAGCTTACGCGTTTCAGGGCGACTGCCCCTTAATCATAGCTATGATTAAGGGGCAGTCGCCCTGAAACGCGTAAGCTTCATTCCATCTCCCCTGTGCATGTTTGCCGTTTTATTTTAATATTATTCAATAAATATTGGATTTTTTATTGGCCTTTGGACTGCTGGACCATACGTTTGTGCTTCCCCGTTGCTTACGGTCTCGCCCGGAGCCTTCTGAGTCCCCGTGGCTTACGGTCTCGCCCTGGGTTCCCCCCCCAGTATGGCTAGTGCCCCGTTTGTTTCCTCCCGTGCACTTACTTATCTAGATTTGTCCCTCTACTGGCTAGATTCAGCCCGTACCTTGGTTTTGGGGTTGCCCCCGTAGAAGTTGCGGGCCCCTAACCTATGTGGAACACCATGTTTGTGATTTTGAGGGGGGGGGTACTGTCACGGTTCACGCCGCGGTTCCCTGCCTTGGGCCGTCGGCGTGTCGTGCCTTCCTGTGCTGTCCTGTCCTGTTCTGTTGCTTCCTGGGGTCCTGTGTGTGCTCTGTTCCTCTTAGGGCGCGCGCGCTGCAGCTTCCTATCTTTTATAGGTTAGTTGTCTCTGTCTACTTCCTCTTTACCTCTGACCCCTGCCTATAAGAGGAAGTTCCTGCCTCTGCTCTGGGTCAGTTCATTGCAGTCTGTTGCTGTGTCCAGCTGCTTCCCATCTTGAGCTCCTGCCAGCATCTCAGGTCTGCTGTTGGAGCCTTTAACCCCTGAGATGCTGGTCCAGTGTCTTTGTCATCTGAGCTCCTGGCCGTCCGTCCGTCGTGTCTGTGTCTCCTGTATCCTGCCGTGTTCCTGTCCTGTATGTGCTCTCCTGTTCCTGCCGTGTTCCCTGGTCTGTACCTGATGTGTTACCCGTCCAGTTCCTGCCGTATCCTGTGGTGCTATGTGTACGTTTAACCCTCCTGTATCCTGCTGTACATGTTCCTATATTCCACCGCCTGGATTCCTGTCTTGCACCCCGGCTGTCACCGCAGGTAGCCACTCAGCAGGGTAGTGACCTGGGGGTCCCGCAGCCAAGTCCATCCCGCTTTGCGGCGGGCTCTGGCGAAGACCAGGGGCCCCTTAGACTCCACTCCCTGGCATGGTCCTCCAGCTACCACCTCGCCTGCGGTGATCACAGAGGATCCACACCCGGATGTCTGCGGTCGGCGCTTCGGCGTACGTCCGACAGCGCCGCATCTGTTACACTGTATACTTCCTAAGGGGGTCCCTAACTGCTTGAAGCCTATATAAAGGGGACCCTAACTACCTACAGCTTACCTAACTGGGGGCAACCACCTACCTATAGCCTAACTAATTGGGACACCAACACCTACCTACAGCCTACCTAACTGGGGTCCACCAACCTAACTGTAGCCTATCAACTTCCCTAACTGGGGCCTGCTTATCTAACTGGGGGCTGTTTACCTACCCACCCGTGGCTAGGTACCCACCAACCTACCTGGGGCCGGGCTTCCAACTTATCCAGTGGGGGTCTAGCTACCTAGATAGGGCCTATCTAGTTACCAGGGGCCTCTCCCCTCCCTCCAGCCCTTTAGGATACTAGGCCTCTAAGTTATGGCTTGTACCCTCTCTCCCACCCCTGGGTAGTTTGTACAGAGGTGGGAATAGATAAAGAGGTGCTGGAAAATTAAGGATTCTAAGATATTTGTGTGTAATTTCTGCAGGGATGAGTTGTGGCCGGGACAAGTCATCATGGCGGTGTGGAACGGAAGCAGAAGAAAAGAATAAGAACGGCTCATAAGAGAAGAGAACGACTCGTCAGACGTCTCCGGTGAGTCCCTATATTGTAATGTGATGGTGACCTGAGCTGGTGTCGGAGCACTATGTGGTCTCCATATGGTGGTGTTGTAGGTTATACCTGAGATGGTGTCTGATCACTATGTGGTCTCAGGGGCATAACTAGAGAAGCCAGGGCCCCATAGCAAACTTTTGGATGGGGGCCCCCCCCCCTCCTGACCACGACCCATGTACAGGACATGCTGTTAGATAATGTAGATAATACAAGGGGCAAATACCTCAACCATACATATCACCATCATACTGCTACCAATCAAATCCCTATACCAAAACCACATTACCAAAAACGCGAGTAAATAAGGACCTGATTAAACCACCCTAACACGACCAAAATTACCACCACTAGTGACTGAATAATAAACCCTCACTATTACTGATCAGTACACAAAGAACCAATACTGTCTAATAATAATAATATAGGACCATAATATGGTAATACTAGTGTACACAGGCCCCTGCAGGCTGTATTTTACCTCCATACAGTGACCATATAGTGGTAGACAGCAGTGTGCACAGCCTGTGCAACATATAAGTGATTACAGGCAGTTACATCTTGTGACTCACAGGTGACGTTTCTCGACCAGTCGTTGACTTTCTCTTTTGTTCTGCATCCGGGCCAGTCCCGCCATCTTGATGACCATCTCCCGACACTTGTCCCTGCAGATTTAGACACAAATATCTTAGAATCCTGACTTTTTCCCGCACCTGCCCCCCTGGCTATATGGGGTCCATTTAGGCAGGCAGGGCTTAGAAAAGGATAATGGGGCCCCAATAGGCAAGGTTTAGGTAGCCAATAGAGGCCCCTATAGGCAGGCAGGGTTAGGTTTGCTATTTTGGGGGCCATACAGGGAGCAGGGGTTTTGGTGGGCTATAGGGGCATATAGGTAGGGTTTAGGTAGCTAAAGGGGCCCCATATAAGTAGACAGGCAGGCTTGTGGGGGTATACAGGCAGGCTTGTGGGGGTATACAGGCAGGCTTGTGGGGGTATACGGCAGGCATATAGGGGTGTAGAGGCAGGCATATGGGGGCTGAAAAGGCAGGCAGGCAATGGGGGCTTTTTAGGCAGGGAGGCATATAGGGGGCTGTATAGGCAGGCAGGCAGAAGGGGCTGTATAGCAGGCAAGCAGGCATATAGGGGCTGTATAGGCAGGCAGGCAGGCATATAGGGGGCTGTATAGGCAGGCAGGCATATAGGGGCTATAGGCAGGCATATGGGGGCTATAGGCAGGCATATAGGGGGCTATAGGCAGGCATATGGGGGAGTATAGGCAGGCATATGGGGGAGTATAGGTAGGCATATGGGGGAGTATAGGTAGGCATATGGGGGTATAGGCAGGCAATGGGGGAGTATAGGCAGGCATATGGGGGGGTATAGGCAGGCATATGAGGGCTATAGGCAGGCATATGGGGGGGTATAGGCAGGCATATGGGGGGCTATAGGCAGGCAGATAGGGGGCTGTATAGGCAGGCAAGCAGGCAGATAGGGGCTGTATTTGGCAGCAAGCAGGCAGATGGGGGTGTATAGGCAGGCAAGCCGGCAGATAGGGGGCTATAGGCAGGCATATGGGGGGCTATAGGCAGGCATATGGGGTAGATAAAATAAGAAACAACTTACTCACCTCGTTCCACGCTCCCCCGATGCGCCGCTCGCTCTGCTCTGCTGCTCTCCCTGCAACCTCTGCGCTCAGCGCGGGCGGCGCGGTGATGTGACGTCACCGCGCGCGCCCACGTGACCACCGTGGGCCAGCAGGGGTAAGTAACAGAGCAGAGCGATCGGCGCTCCGTCCTGCTACTACCGAGCAGCACTGTCTCTGAACGCTCGGGCCGGGGGGCCCCGGGCGTTCAGAGGGAGTATGGCTGGGCCCCGCAGCTCCCCGCCCGCCGCAGTGAACTGTTAAATTCAAAATGCCGGCGGGCCCATGGGGCGGCATTAACCGGGTAGCGGACGCAGTAGCAGCTGCCCCGGGCCCCCCTAAGCGCAGGGGCCCCGTAGCAACTGCTACCCCTGCTACCCCGGTAGTTACGCCACTGTGTGGTCTCTATATGATGGTGATGTAGGTTATACCTGAGCTGGTGTCTGACCTCTATGTGGTCTCCATATGGTGGTGTTGTAGGTTATACCTGAGCTGGTGTCTGAACTCTATGTGGGCAATATATTACGCATTTATGCGGTCTATCATACATGAAAAAACTTTGAGATTCTCGGTTCACATATTTTGATCAACAGATGTTTAAGCTGCCCACAACTTTCAACATGATCTCAAATAGGGCAGTCCTACACTATCTTTTACCTCTCAATAGAGCCACATTCAGGCCTCTCACTGGGTCCACAGACCTTCTTTATCCAGAGAGAAAAAAATATAAAAAACCCAACCTGCAAGCTGCACTTCTTATGACAGCCCGTGAGAGTGGGCAGGTGCAGAAAATCAAAATGGAGGCACCCTTTCCTCCCCATATAGGTTAAAATCAATATATACCAAATATAACGTATGGTTCTGCACAAAAACACTTCTGAAAAAACATATGCAAACCTGGGTGCCACTGGCAGGGCTGCGGCACACATATATACATGTACACATGCACTCCACTGCCAGCGGCACACTACTGCAAAAAGGGCAATACATTACGTGGTTTTTATATTTTTTTCTCTCTGGAGAAAGGAGGTCGGTGGACCCAGTGAGAGGCCTGAATGTGGCTCTATTGAGAGGTAAAAGATAGTGTAGGACTGCCCTATTTGAGATCACGTTGAAAGTCGTGGGCAGCTTAAACATCTTTTGATCAAAATATGTGAACCGAGAATCTCAAAGTTTTTTCATGAACTCTGTGGTCTCCATATGGTGGTGTTGTAGGTTATACCTGAGCTGGTGTCTGACCTCTATGTGGTCTCTATATGGTGGTGTTGTAGGTTATACCTGAGCTGGTGTCTGACCTCTATGTGGTCTCTATGGCGGTGTTGTAGGTTTTATATCGGCATGAGTATAGTGGCAGTGTACATGTGTCCCTGATTGTAAGAGTGAGGGAACACCTGACCCTGTGATAGGAGTTACACTTTCTTTCTTGCTGGTGTTTATTTTAGAAGGTGGTGAGGTGCGTGACCAAGGGAGACGTGGAGGGGGATATTGTATGTGGGTGGAGGGAGATATTGTATGTGGGTGGAGGGAGATATTGTATGTGGGTGGAGGGAGATATTGTATGTGGGTGTTGTGGATGGGAACAAAGGTTATATATGTGTGATCCTTTGTTTCTCTATTTTAATGTATTGGTTATTATATACCTCACATATACATACACATACACACACATATAATTATATAATAATATATATATATAAAATAATATATATTATATATATATTATAATATATATATAAATTATATTAGGCACATACCTATATAAAAACAGCATGTAAGAGCTGTATGTATATCTTTTGTCATTAGTGTGTTGAACAAAATGGGCCCCCTGTAGTAGTTTGTATAGATTGTCGTTTAATCAAAGATGGCGCCTATTCAGAAGTTACCCCCCTGTGTTTTGACATTCCTGAAAACTGTGAGGAGTGGGCTATAGATAAGGAATGTGCCAATAACCCTCACAGCCAGGTACATGTGATGCCTTTTATCTACTTAATTTGCAAAAGGGTATAAAAAAGCCACCTTTTGTTAATAAAATCAGAAAGCATTTTCATAGCAGCAGGGCATGTTGTGATTTGTTTTCCCCGGTGCACCTTTCATTATTTTTAAGATAATTTGAACCCCCCCCAAGGACAGGATAGCCCCCTTTTAGGCTACTTTCCATTTCAGATGGTCGCCTTTCAACGGTGGGCAAAGGGTTGATCTGATTTATTAACCGAAAACTGAACTGATGCAGCTTCTACTGGCGGACGCAGAGGAGAGATAAAGGCACCATCACTCTTCTGAATATCTGTCCGGGTAAGTAGAGTTATACTTTGCTTATCCGGCAGATCCGTTTGTCTAGTGGTTGTTGTACTATGTTTCATCGGTTAATTGTTAGGTCACGCTGACAGGTAACGAGTCGGCCCATGCTATTGAACCTATGACCTGTCAAAATTAACTCCTTGTGGGGTATTTTCTGTTTTTTGTGTATTGAATGAATGTTTTTGAAAATGATTTCCCAAGGCAAGCTGGGAAAGCATAGGTGTTAGAGTCGACGATGAGAAAATCACCGGGAGCGGAGAGAAGCTCTATAGGCGCTCAGTGATTTATGAGAATATTCCCTGCTGGAATTATAACAGGGGAGTTCTGAGTCTCTTCGCTCTGAGTAGGAGTCTGGATCAGCTGGCTCTGGGAGAGAAAAAAGCAGATCTTGTGAAAATTGAGAATTATTAGATGGTGGAATCATGGGAATTCTAAGCTTTTCTTGGTAAAGAGGAAAGTGAGCACAGCTGCATGAAATCAGTTTCTGTCACGTTCGATAAGAGTCTGTCGAGTTTTGTCGTGTCTATGTCCTGAGAAATGTAAACATGTGATTGTAGAAACAAAGAAGTTTGGTATGTGAGTTTAGCGCACGCAGCGACATTGATGGGGTTTTAGGTGTAAGGAATGTTAGATAAGTGTCTCCATTGTTTGATAGGGAAGAAGTAAGTGAAGTAGTTGAAAAGAATTTGCAAGTAGCATGAAGTGTGATTTTAAGGACCCTGAGAAAGCACTTTGAGATAATGCTATGGAAATGTCTCGAGGGTTGAATAGACAGAAAGAAATGTAGATTGAAGGATTTTCGAATGTTTTGTTGATGCTGAATTCTTGTCTACAGTTGTAAATCTAGATGGATTCATAGGAGAAGGTGGTGGGCTCTGGAGGGTTGCTCAGCTGCCTATGTGTATAATCCCCAGGGAAGTTTCTGAAACAAAGAAAAGTCGTGCAATACTATGCCATCGCACCCTGTAATGCCGGAGGGACTTGTTTTGGGGGTGGAGAGCAAAGGTCAGGGGGTGTAGACTAAAAACTGCCTGCAATCAATTAGGGAACCACGCCCCAGAAAACATGCCCACTTGTGACACTAGTCACCCTGCCCCCTGTAACTCACAACTTCTGCTCCAGCATGAACATGTACACCCAGACTACCAGAACCTTTAGGGCCACTTTGCTCCGCCCTTCATGTCCACTTCCTAATCCCAGCCCCGCCTATTGCTCCTTTAGGATGTCACTATCCTCTTCCTTCTGGGTTAATGCCCCGCCCATTCCGGGGGTCACCTAACTTTCACTTCCTGGACCAAGAATGGTGGAACATAGTAATGTATGCCTCAATTATGGAAAGCGTTACTGGGGATCGGATATCTGGCACCAGACCCAGCCAGCTCCTACAGTGGAGAAAACCTCATGGGATTGAGAGGAGATTACAGTGGGAGCAGGCTATAACAGACGAGGATGACAGAAGGAGCGAAGTAACGCAGACGGAATGAGCTCAATTAGGACAAGGTCAGGAAGAAAAAATAATGTCCTGCTTGCATGTGCGGGGGCACACCAGCTGGCCCACTTTGCACAAGCACACCCCCGGAAGGTCCCTGGAAGGAGTAGAGTCAGGGATCAGTGGAGATGGTCAGGAATTGACTACGGCGACCCCCCTTTATCTCACAGGCCTCTACTTGCAAGGGAGGGGGGTGCGAAGCGCCAGAACATATTATGTTACATTCCTATGGAGTCAATGCCCTCTGTTTTAACGGTATTCTAGTGAATTGCCGGACCCTGAGAAACACCTTATGCCCTATTACAGGAAGATAGTCGGATCTGATGCACTACACAGACACTTACACGAAGGATTTATGGTCCTTGTCAGAGGTTAAAGCAGGGGATTCAGACGGCCCATTGTGGCCAAATCCACTATCAAAGCCGTCTATGAGATGGATGTGATCACTGATGACTCACATGTGTGTACTGTTCGTTGAACAGCCCTAAACAATGGGCTGGGGATCCAGACTTTTAGATCAGCCATTGACACTGGACAGACTTTCACTCTCCAGGATAAACGAGGAAACAGTGGAGAAATATCATGCACAGATGTCTCTAGATGTTCTCTGATTTGGATTTTCTGTCCTTTGAGAAGCGTCACATGCTCGGATGCTGGACCAGTGCCTCTTGTGGATGGGCCTGCTGGAAACCCGATCAAGAAGCAGTTGAAAGATGGTTTGGCCTGAGTACTCAAGGACTTTACAAAGAGATGTGGTGTTCTAGTTGCAAAAAAAGGCGATTCGAGGGCAATCTGCCTGCTGGGACATGTGGGATGAAAAGCCTGCCTTCTGTGATGGTGGCGACGATAACTTAGATTGGGACACTGGAGGCCTACAAGCCAAGGAACACCCGCTCTTACTCTTGACTTGAGCTGCAACAGAGCAGGGACATCTGGACCCTGCACAAAACAAGAAGAGATACACCACAAGATTAGATACTCGATGTCTGTCCATATTTCCTGAAAGTCCCAGTATCCATAGGACAGGATTTGTCACTTTTCGTGCAAAATTCTGTATGAGGCGGTGAAGACAACTCCTTCCACCTTGATGAAAGTGCTTAGAGTACTTCCCAGTAAGCTGAAGAAAAAAGCTATTGCCTCAGTGCTTCCTGCACTAGGTTCCTGGTCTACACAGATGACCTTAAGCTCTTATGTATCGGAAACGGCATTAGGACATGCCCCTGGGAGTTCTAGCACTAGGCCCATGCAGGCGAGAAACAGACCAGTTGGATGATACTGTCTGCTAAGGACTGGACCCAGCTTGCAAGGGTGGGATCTTCCCAGTTTTCAAGCTGTATTGACAGCCCAGTGCTGCTGGGGCTAATAAACAGTGGATATCATAGTCAGACACTCCCTCATCCTTCTGCGCTTCCATGTGACTATCTCCGCCATTCTCAACCTAACATCTATCAGCAGCACCAGCGTCTCAGGCTTCAGTGGTTCACTCTACTGGCTGGTGATAACGTCACTCTTCTGAGTGTTGGATGTTCTTCATTCAGCCACATTAACTTCCCTTCCTCAAGGGGTGGGGGAATGAGGATGAAGAGGTAGATCTCGGTAGAATCCGATTGTGCAATATTGAAGAGAGAGAGCCATGATTGACTTAGAAATCATGAAAGATGGAAACCTCTCATTAGAAATCGATATTGTTCTTTTTGTGGATGGAATCACAGATTTGCATGACCGCGTTGCAGGATGATTTCACACGGGACAGATGCGTGAACACATCAAATGCAGTGTTGGTAGCAAGAAGTCTGCCATTGCATAAGTAAGCCCAAGAAGACGGACAAAATGACCCGTTTGGCATCAGAGGGCCAAAAAAAAAAAGGTACATATGTACGGAACATCAGTATACGCTTTCGGGGGTCGCCAATGCGTTGGACCTATTTGGAAAGCATACGAGGTTTCTCACGGCTGCGGGAAAACCCCCAAGTGAATCATGGACAGCCATTCAGTTCCTGTAGGATGCACTGCTACTGCCACGGACCGTGGCTATACTGAAAATCAAGGCACATGGAGCTGAATACAGAAGACGAAACCCATTTTTTGATGGACCCAAGGAGAATACAGGCCACAGGAGGATGGATGGAAAGGGGGGAAGCAAGTCATGCTGTCAGTGGTTGTAGCAGGAAAACTTACTCCAAACAGCCAAGGAGACTGATGACAAGAGATGCAGAAACAAGCTCCGCTGGAAGACAGAGAGCTGGGAAAAAAAAAATGAGCCAAGAAGCACGGAAGAAGAGGACGGGCTATACGGAGTAGGGAGGGCGAACCTAGACTGCCACGTTGCCGCTATTACCCAGTCTGTGTGCAATGGGCATATTGAACAGGACTATGAAATAGCTTGGGACGCTTAAAGCGGCAAGAGAGCAACATCATGCCTGGCCAGGAAGGCTGACCCTTGTTGCTTTGGGTTAGAGTCAGGCACATGCCCCCGGGGATAGTTAGCATCTCTCGGCCTATGTGGACTCCTGTTAGGCGCATGTGCCCAAGGCTAGGTGCATAATTTCCCTCTGCAGTTGTAGCTACAAAACGATGCTATGACCCTTTATGTGGATGTAGTGGTTAATGAGTTGTCACTAAGTCATTCTAGAGTTTTCCATTCCAGATCCAGGACTTAGAGTGTGATCAAAGCTACAGCATGGGAGACTGGGTCTACGTGAAGTTTGTGTTGTAAAACCTAGAGCACCAAGGTTTGAGGGGCTGCACCATAGTCCTGCTGACCACGACCACATCTGTCAGGTGGCAGGAAAAGTCCAACTTGGATCTCACGCTTTCACACTGCAGTCGCTATAGCCACAGAGATGAGGCAGATGATGTGTTACTGATTGGTTAAGTAGTTATGATTGCTTTAGAACTTCTTGGTCTACCGAAACCACCATTGCATATATTTGTGTGGTGAGGAGGAGAGTGAGTACTGGGACACCTCTTGTTATTATGGGGCTGTGCTGTGAGTGGAACACAGGGGAAGCCTGGGGGTATAGAGACCACAGCCTGCCTTAAAGAGGAAAGAAACAGGGGAAACCTCTACTCACTAGGTATGAGGTTGAGACAAAGATCTGGAACCTGGTCGAGGAACAGGCGTACCAGGGAAAGCAGAAAGCGCATTCCCTTAATGCCTAGCTATTGAAGACCATCAGGAGAACTGATGGAGGCATATATGCCCTGGGGAGTCCATTTATAGAGTGAGGGATCAGGAAGATAGTGACACAATCTAGAGCGAAAGGAGGGGAGAGGAGAAGCCGTCGCCCAAAAGGGCAAATCCAACCCCAAGTTTATATTGATGCTATAGGGAAGTCTCAAAGGGGGGTCCATGATAAGTGTAAGGCAAAGATCAAGTGGCCCACTGTTGTATTTAATCTTGCTACTGATATATCACTGTCCACCACATCAAGGAGAACCTGCTGTACTTTTATCCAGATAATACAGGGTCCGAAGGGGAAGGTCACTGTGGCGCATTAGAGAAGCGCTAGATGATCTCTTCAGAGAATGAAAGGTGACTTCAAGGCCATAGATCAATCCCTTGGGACAGTGGTTCACTTCATGGTTTAAGGGTGGCAGGGTAATGCTGCCCGGATAGATATTGCCCATAATTGATGTGCTGCCAAATTCTTGGGCTCTAATTGTTCTATTGTGTCTCCACCTTGTTTGAGGAAACTATATATGTGAAAGCTAGTGGACCAGGCTGCTCCCATCATGATTGAAGAGTTGTCCACGGCGTGGCCCTCTATGATGACAGCGACCTACCAGCACCCGCTTCAGCTGTCCATAGCCCTACACCTTTGATGATGTGGACAATATAAGACCTATTCCATGAGAGACCATTGACGTAAAGAAAGTGCTCCGGAAAGTCATCTACTCCCCCTCGGCATCCGCACGTCTCATCTACAAAGAATTAGACCTATAGAGGGTTAGGGTGAGCTAGGGCGTATCAGGGAGCTGCGGTTGGCGCCCTTGTCGGGGGACCGGTTACTTCCGTTTTAAATGACCATAATAGGAAAGAGGTAATAGGGAAAGCGGATAGGGAAAGAGAAAAAAAAAATGAATGAGAAAGTCTCAAGGGGGGACTGTTGTGGATGGGAACAAAGGTTATATATGTGTGACCCTTTTATTTCTCTATTTTAATGTATTAGTTATTATATACCATATATTATATATATATATATATATATATATATATTATATATATATATATATATATTATATATATATATATATATAATTAGGCACATACCTATATAGAACAGCATGTAAGAGCTGTATGTATATCTTGTCATTAATGTGTTAAACAAAATGGCCACCTGTAGTAGTTTGTATAGATTGTCGTGTAATCAAAGATGGCGCCTATTCAGAAGTTACACCCTGTGTTAGACATTCCTGAAGCTGTGAGGAGTGGTCTATAGATAAGGACGTGCCAATAGACCCTCACAGCCAGGTACATGTGATGCCTTTTATCTACTAATTTGTAAAAGGGTATATAAAGCCACAATTTTGTGAATAAAATCAGAAAGCATTTTCATAGCAGCAGGGCATGTTGTGATTTTGTTTTCTCTGTGCACCTTTTGTTATTTTTAAGATAATTTGAACCCCCACAAGGACAGGATAGTCCCTTTGAGGCTACTTTCCATTTCATGGGTGGAGGGGGGATATGGATGGAGCTACTTAGCCCTGTGTCTATTATATGTTAGACTGACAAATGTGTGACTAGCTTGCTATTGTACTACACAAAACAGTTCTGTTTTGCACACTGTATTATGTGGTAAAAGGTGGGCATTTATGTCCGAGAGGCCGGTAATATTTTCATGTACAGTAAGGTGGGCCCCCCCAAGATCAACTCCCCTGTGGGCCCCAGACCCCCCAGTCCGACACTGCGTGTGAACATACCCTTACAATTCTCACCCCTATCTGTATCCACTGCAGATGGCAAACAGGCTTCAGCAAGGACAAATACATATTAAAGACGGCTGATGAGCACAGGAGGAAAAGAGGCACTGTTTGTTAATGTAGACATTACTATATAATTGCTGGAGGGCAAAAAACACCCTTAAGAAAAAAACGAAAAAAAAACCACAAAGGGAACGTGTCATCAAAAAAATGAGTCATTGTTTAAGTCCCATTTTTTAGGATTTTTTGTTTTTATTTTTTCATGTCACTTTCAATATTTTTTAATAATTCTTAAGTCTTGCAGTTTTCACTTTGGCTACTAGGCCTTGTTTGCACTGCTTTAACAGCAGTCAGAGATGCTTTACAGTAGCTTCATGCACATAGGAGACTTAAGACTGACTCAGTCCCATTCACTTCTATAGGAGAGTTTTCTAGTCATGCTCTGTGACCTGGGAAGAAATCAGTGTGCAGGGAGGTGAAAGGGTGAACTGTGACTATCTCGTCTTTTGACTGGTGGATCCTGTGTTATCTATTCACACTGGTTTCTCCTTTCAGTTTGACCCTCTTTGTGCTGATAATGAGGAGACTACTGAAAATCTCTCTCTACAGAACAGGAAGTCTTAGACTATTATTAGGCCTAGTGGCCAAAATGAAAACTGCAGAACTTAAGAATCATTTAAAAATATTGAAAGTGATATGGAAAATTAAAAAAAATATATAACCAAAAATTCTTTAAAAATGTGTTGAACATAAAAATGTGAGTTAAACAATAAGTCATTTTTAATGACACATTCCCTTTAAGAAAAAGCAACCTTTAGGCTGCATTCAAACAATCAGCTTTTTCGATGGAGATATGAAGTCAAAACCAAGAATGGATTTCAAATATGGAAAGGTCTCAGTCCTTCCTTAATATATGTCCTCCATTTATGATTCATTCCTGGTTTCGGCTTCAAAAGCTACATCTAAAAGGCCTAACATTTCATTGCAGTGTGTATCCTATAATTCTAAAACGTATACAACACCATGAAACCCACATAATTATGGGCATAGAGCAATAGGTGAGTATGGGGCCACTTTTAATAATACGTTCAGAAGAAAGATAGCAATCTTACCAGACCTTTATCAACTGGCAATCAGGAGTGTCCCAATGGAAAGCACCTCATTGGTATGGCTAGAAGATCTGTATAACTTTAGAAAGATAATAAAGATCATACACGCTCTACAGATTCCCTTTTATCTTCTCCCTCTGTGGAGCTACTGACCCAAACAGGGCGGTACTAGAAAACTAACCTTCACAACACCTACGAGTGTTCAATCCCATAAATGTTTCACCTATATTATATGCAAACTCATCAGTGGGAACATAATATAGTAGACATCAACATTGTCACCATATTGTTTCTCCAGAACCAGTCTGTTCTAATTTTTAGTACAGGTTTTTGAAGTTTCATGGTCTTGATTAGAGATGGGCGAATTTCTCAAAAATTCGATTCGGTGACTTCGGCGAATTTTCCGACAAAATTTGTATCGGTCCGAATTGCTTCGGGACGAATCGCGTTAAAAAACAGCTATTTCCAGGCTGCACAGAGCCTGCAGGGTGCTGTAGAACGTTGTGCCATGCTTAAATATGCAGAGGGAGCTTGGTTTGGTCTTCATACAATGCTGTGTTTTAGTATGACATGCACATGACTGCCGCCGCTCTTAGAATCGCTTCACTATAAAATTCCCTGGGCACTTAAGAGGGCAAAACTGACCAAAAAACTGAAGCGGGAATGTAGCCTGATAAAGTCATGGCAGCGCCAGCTGGAAAAAAAACAAGCTGAGGGCTACGATCCTACCATAGCGTCAAAGAACACAGTAGTTGGTTACCGGAGCCACCACAGATCGCAGCACAGTAAGGGGACGTCACAGCAGAGGTCACCCTGCGAGGCCACAGCATCCGGTGTCATCTACCGGCCATGTGTTGACCACACGCTAGGTAATACACTTTTTCCCAGATGACAACTGACAACCCCAGCCAAGAGTCGGTGGGTTTGTCACACACAACCCCTTGTTGGCATGGCCCGGGAGCAGGTGAGGGGCTCTCACCTGTCCTCAACCCACCTCTGTCCCGTTCACTTCCCACACCCAGAGAACTACTATGTGCTGTGGCCTCTGCGCCACTATACAGTGAGGACCAACTATTTGAGGACAGTGGGCAGCAAAGAGGTTGGGAAAAAATCCGCTACTTCTTGCAGAAGAGGGCAGATAGTGATGAGGAGAGTTGCAATGGGGGGTTATGTTGCGAGCAGTCAGGCTTTGTACAGCGACACCGTTGAGGAGGACGGCGGTGACAGACAAACACTAATCGATGTAGCCGATCGCACATGGGAGCCGGGAGAAGCAGGCGAGGCTGGGACAAGTTATTCTGGTGCCCTAGTTAAACAAGACATAAAGTGCCCCCCAAACGGAAAATTCAGTCCACTCCATGCCTCCTTGTGCCCCCTTTTCTCCCTGGGATGAAGTGGCGCCCTACGCGGTCGCCTACCCTCGACTACCCATTGACCGGCCCTGGAAGCATTCCGTTTTCTCTACATTAAGTTTTAGGAGACGGGAGGAGAAGAAGGAGGCTTTGGACGACATACAATCTGGGATCTTGGACAGTAGAGAGTTAATGTCTGGGCCGGAGATGTAAAGTTGGGTGTCATCAGCATACTAGTGGTTTTGAAAGCCATGTGATGCTATGAGCTGACCCAGACCAACAGTGTACAAGGGTTCATCATTATCATAGGGAGAAGAGAGCAGCAGCTTGCGTGTCAGGCAGTGGCGCAGCCCGTAAGTCGGTAGTGTGGCCGGGAGTCAGCAGGGTGGCAGCAGTGCGAGGTTGGGAGCCAAACGGCCACGATTTAGACCACCCACTTTGCAGGTCCCAGAAAGTAGCGGCACAGGGACTCACCGGGTCAGCGGCGGTAACAGTCAGTCAGTGCGTAGCTTTGGTGGTAAAATCACCTACTCAGCGGTGTGCCAGTTTTTTGCTAAGACACCAGAGGAGGTGAACATGGCTATATGTCGAATCTGTGGCCAGAAAGTAAAGCGTGACCAGGGACCTAACATTAGCACCACGGCCCTGCATCAACATCATGCGGTGTCACCATACGTGTTTCAGATGTGTTGGTCCATCCTGTCCCAACAGTTGTAGCACCCATGGAGATTGACCTTTAGGAGAAGCATAATCACATTGTTTGCTAGTTTGCATGTTTCACAAAGGGGAAATTCGAGGTCTGGAGCCATTATTTAATATTTTAAAGTGCCCTTAATTTCAGTGCACTGTACAACCAGTAAGTATTAAGTACTTGACATAAGACAGAACTGAGAATAGTCATCCCGAAAACAGTAACAAGCTTGTGCAAAGAATCGGGCTGACCTGCAGAATACAGAGAACACATCATTTATACCGAAGAGTGAACGTCCTAATAACAAAACCCGAACTAAAACGGCGCAAGTACTTTTTATTTTCACGTTTCACCCCACTTCTTATTATTTTTGCGGTTTCCCTGTATGTTCTATGGTACGGTCCATGGCACCTTTAAAATATACATCTTGTCCTGAAAAAAAACAAACCTTCCTGTGTCTATGTAGATGGAAAAATAAAAAAGGTTACAGGAGGAAAAAAATTAAAGTGCCCAAAAATTATGACCAGGCGGTGTGAAAGAGTTAAAGGGGTTGTCTCGCTACATAGATTTGTTTTCAACATGTAGTGAACAGTAAATGAAGACTTTTTTTTATTAAAAAAAATATTGCTTTGTTTATTTTTCTTTGTTGAAGAGATGTGATTTTATCAGTTCTGGGTTTCTCTAAGTTACCGACCTCCTCTCCCCAGCTGTTTGTCTTACCTGAGTGCAGGGATGATGTTATTACACAAGTTGGCACACACAACTACTGGCAGCTTGAGAGCTTGAGTGTTATCTTATCTAACAAACAAAGGAGACAAATTACTTTTGTTCACTTTAGCTCTGAAGCTTCTCTGGACTTTAGAGAAATATCTCCTGTTCTCATGTCAGAGTTAGGGCATGTCCCCCCGGCCCGGGTTTACGGCCAGATTTTCAGACGGTTTGCGGTTTTGCAGACCGACTGAAAAAACGGCCGAAAATGAGTACAATGGGTCTCTATGGAAAATCCGTGCAGTGGGTTTTTCCGCCCATGAGCTGCCCGAAGAACATTGTACCTGCACATTCTTCTGTCCGGTTTTCGGATGGAATATGTGCACGTGAATGTGAAGGGGGAGGGTTTTTCATCGCGGAGAAAAGCCGTCCCCCCGCGGCCGTGGGGACGCACCCTTATAAACAGACCTTTGAATACCGGAACTGATATGCTAGTCACTTACAGCCTGACCAGGAATAGACCGGATGCATGAATGAATGCTGCTTTGGGCTCTGTGAGACATGTGGTGAGCAACCCATTTAAGGGAGCCCTCCAAGCCTGGACCGAAGTTCTGCTTATTCCAGAAAAAAGTTGCTCCGTGTGAACAATATTTATTTTTGAACTAGGGGATATAAAAAATGTAAAGCCGCTTGTGAACCCCCTTGCCCTCTCCTGAACCCCGCAGAGCTTTGGTCGCATCCTCCCTTAGGGTATGTTCACACAGGGTAATTTCGGTGCGCATTTCACGTCATATTTGCGCTCTAATACGGGCGAGATGCATGCCAAAATTACGGTAATCCATAGTTCTCATAGAGAACTATGGATTACGCCTCCTCTCCCTGCTCGTACAATACGATTGTATTGTATGCGCGGGGAGATAAGTGACATGTCATTTATTCACGTTGAATACGCGCCCCGAGTAATGCATGTCTATGGGGTCGGTGGGTTGCAGTTCTGCCATTGTTTTTTTGGGCTTCATGTTCGGCGTGTGTTATAAAAGACATAATAACTTAACTGTGGTTCGGTACAATTACAATGACATAAATTTTATATAGTTTTTTATGTTTTATTACTTTTACATAGTGATGAGCGATTATGTTGACTATCGTCATCGGGTTGATAGTCAATATCGTCAATTATCAACACGGTATTCGATAGTCGATAATAGATTATCGCCGATGACCATTAAAGTATATGGGAGAGGAACAACACCTTCATTCTTACCCCCAACAGGGCTGGAAAAAGCTGGAATTTAACATCCACAACAGTCAAATGGTTTTACGTCTACATCTTTAGGAAACACACTTAGGTTATAAAAGCCACAGAAAAAAAACTCACAGACCATTTCATATCCCTGTCTTGCACCACAGCATGACCCTTAAACCTGCATGACCCACAAATTAAAAAGTGCCAGAAGGCAGTATGATTTGAACCATCATTTTACTTGAATATCCCTGTCCTGGAACGCAGAATGAGCCCCAAACCTGCATGACCCCAGATTAAAAAGTGCCGGAAAAAGGAGTCTTTGAACCCCCTCTTAGTTGAACTGGACATTGACTATATTGTTTCCCGGACCGCAGTATGACCATTAAAACCCGTCTGACCCACAGATTAAAAAATGCTGGGAAAAAGGATTCTTTCAACCACCATTTTAGTTGAACTGGACATTGACTAGACCTGTCCTGGGGCCACAGCATTTAGCCCCAAACCTGGATGACCCCCAGATTAAAATGTGCCGGAAAAAGGAGTCTTTGAACCACCATTTTAGTTGAACTGGACATTGACTATATCTGTCCTGGACCGCAGTATGACCATTAAACCTGTCTGACCCACAGATTAAAAAGTGCTGGGAAAAGGAGTCTTTGAACCACCATTTTAGTTGCACTGGACATAGACTATCCCTGTCCTGGGCCACAGCATGACCCTCAAACCTGCATGACCCACAGATTTAAAAAGTGCCGGAAAAAGGACTCTTTCAACCACCATTTTAGTTGAACTGGACATTGACTATATCTGTCCTGGACCGCAGTATGACCATTAAACCTGTCTGACCCACAGATTAAAAGTGCCGGAAAAAGGAGTCTTTAAACCACCATTTTAGTTGAACTGGACATTGACTATATTTTGTCCTGGACCGCAGTATGACCATTAAACCTGTCTGAACCCACAGATTAAAAAGTGCCGGAAAAAAGGAGTTTTTTGAACCACCTTTTAGTTGAACTGGACATTGACTATTCTGTCCTGGAACGCAGTATGACCATTAAACCTGTCTGACCCACAGATTAAAAAGTGCGGGGAAAAAGGAGTCTTTGAACCACAATTTTAGTTGAACTGGACATTGACTAGACCTGTCCTGGGCCACAGCATGAGCCCCAAACCTGCATGACCCCCAGATTAAAAAGTGCCAGAAAAAGGAGTCTTTGAACCACCATTTTAGTTGAACTGGACATGACTAGACCTTTCCTGGGTAACCTACATCTGTTCAAGTCTTCCTGTACCTCACTTGTACAATTCAGAGGAATTTTTTGTATCAGCTATTTTGTACATGCATTTTTTTTAGTAGTTAATTCTAGAAAAACACATTTTTAAAATAGATGAAATCCCACCACATCTTTGGGTTTTCTTTTTTTAAAATTGTATTAAATGGGTTGTCTCACTAAAGGGTTGCTAGCTCTGTTAAAGATCTTGCAAAAACAAGTCATTTTGCAATATGTGTCCTTTAAACAGTGTCCTACTTATTGTTTTTGACAGCACCATCACCCTTGAGCCATTTTTGACAGTTGTGAAGAAACAAATGTCTGTTAGAAACCACATTTTTTTATAATAGGACCTGTAGTATAGCTGCATTTCACAGCAAAATGCCCCAAAATTCAAAACCATGACCCTTGAGCCATTATGACAATTGTGAAGAACAAATATCTTTTTAAAAAACCAAATTTTTTAGAACGGGAAACCTGTCGTATTCCTGCTTTTCAAAGCAGAATGACCCAAAAAAATTATAAAAATGACTTTTAAAAAAATTTTTTGAGGGAAAAAAGCCACTTAGAAAGCCCCCATTTCTGTTCCAAAGGACCATGATTATGCTGTATCTCACAGCACGAATGACCCCAAAACCATTGACAATGCGAAAAATTCTAAAGATGAAGTGGGTAAATGGAATAGGTTTTGTCATGAAACCTTGGTGTCTTTTATTAGTCTCCTCACGCAAAACTCGCAAATGAACTTTGGGAACTGAGAATAAAAATTGCAGTAAAAAATAATCATTTTAAAAAAAAGTTTTCAAGAGGACCATTTCTGTTTGAAGAGGAATGTATAGTAGACCGGCAACAAATCGGTGCCCAAGGCAAATTGAGCCACAACAAAATAAGAGATCCATGCCTGATTCATCTTGATTGAAAGTCAAACGATCCCCATTATCTGTGGAAAGCCGGATGCGTTTGTCTGTAATTCCTCCAGCTGTGCTGAAGGGTCCGCTCAATATGACGCTGGCTGCTGGGCAGGACAACACCTTATGGCGTGGGCGAGCGAGCTCGGGCCTTCATCTAATTTTGGATACCCAAAGTCGATTGGGTCCGGAACACATCCAAAAACATCGGTGTTAGACGCCAGATAGTCGTGCACCATGATCTTAAGCTTGTCTCTGTGTGTTGGATGTGTGCCCTGCATTGCATGCGTTGGTGAGGTGGTAAATAAAGATTGCCAGAGGTCACCAATTAGGCTTCTGCCACACTGCCTGATGCTGCTGCTGCGGCTACTTGGCACTCTACTGATGTCACATTGACATTTGAAGAACGTGAAGCAGACGCAACAGATTTCTCCAGTTGATCAATCAGCAAGGTCTCCATTTCCTGCATTTTACTCTCTATTTGGGTGGGTGGAAGGAAAGTGCTGAGTTTTGTTTTGTACCGGGGATCCCAGAAGGGTGGCCACCCTGTAACTGTTGTTCATTTTTGATGGCCTTAATGCGAGGATCATGTTGGAGGAAATGGAAACAATTCCAAGCACTCATGTGAGAGATGGAGCCTTGATTTCCAAGCCTCTGGGTTGAGGGGCACTAGCAAACTGATCTTCCTCATCTTCCTCCTCTGCCTCAAATTCCGCGCCCAAACCTCTTTCCCAAGGCAGGGACGTCGGTAAAAGTCGGTGTCCAGGAATACCTCCTCCTCATCCTCCTCCGCGTCCTCTGACACGGCTTCAACACAGCCCTGACTTGCCTCAGTTGATGCACCCTGAGAGCTGATGCCCCGCCTTGCACTAGCCCTGGACCCCGAACCACTTTCCTAATGAAGACCGATGAAATTGTGAAAAATGTCAGGCCTTGTGGATTCGACGGAGAGAACCGCTCCGTGTCCGCATCTGGGTCCCTCTCCTTCTCCGTTTTCTGGTGGGGCTGATGTTTCAGAGTGTCCAACAATCATTCCAGAACTAAGATCACCACAATGCTCATGCTGACAAGGGCATCGTCCGCACTGACCATTTTGGTGGCTTCTGCAAAACTGGCAAGGATGGTGCAGAGCTCTTTCACCTGCCTTCACTCTCGGTGGCTCAACACCCGGGGAGGTCCGCAACGCGTGGGTTGTCAGGCCATGGTGTCACTTCGTACTGCGTAATGGGCATTTGCGCTGCTGGCCAAATCGCTGGAGCTTGGGGAGGGTGGAATTCCAGCGTGTTGCCCACGTCAAACAATGAGACGGTTGACGGGGGAGGCCGAGCTGACGCTGCAACGCAGCCAGGCTGGGACGAAGCAGGGTGGGGAACGGCGGAAGTTTCGAACTCAGACCTCGAGCCTTCCTCAGCAGGCAGTCCAGACCCGGGTAGCTCTTTAGAAAATTTCTGGACGACAAGGTTCATGACATGTGCCAGGGAAGGGATGTGCTCCAGGCTTCCGATCTTAACGGGCCCCCCCAGCAGATTTCAACCGTTATCGCACACCACCTTGCCTGGCACAAGGTTTTGTCACCCAGCCAGCGCTCGGTCTCGTTGCGGAGAGGGCCCTCCACAGCTCCTGACCTGTGGTTTTGGACGGTCTCCAAGACAGATTAATTTCAACACGGCCTGGTTTCTCTGGCCTGTGATGCCACCAGAGGACCTTGGGGGAAAAGAACCCTGCACCATCCCTGCGGTTTTGAAGAGCATGCACCGAGCCTGAGGCCACCGTCACCACCAGAGACATCCACCCCAGCTCACCCAGTGAGCTGTCACAGAGATATAGCGGCCTGGCTGTGCTTACTAGTCCATGTGTCGGGGGTCAGATGGACTTTTTGGACACAGATGCAGACATGCGCTTGAAATTTTAGATGACACGTGGCTGGCCAGGGCAGGGACGGCTTTTCTGGCAAAGAAATGCCTGGCTCGGCATTGGTATTGGGGGCAGGCAAGGGCCATGACGTGGCGGAACCCATCTGTGCCACCAGACGGAAAGGCAACATTTCAAGGCCAAAAGCCTGGCAAAAGCCGATATTCAGGCTTTTGGCTTTGGGATGGTTTTGGGTTAATTAGTAAAGTTTTCTTCGCTCCCAAACCTTGGGAAGACAGAAGGCTGGCTGCTACACTGTCCGCTGTACGGCGTGCAGGTCGTCAAACTGGCGGAAGGAGAAGGGGTGGGATGGGTCTTTTGGTGGTGCTGGTGGTACTCGGGCGACGGTGGAGGCTGAAGCGGAGGCTGATCCCTGATCATGACTCTGAGAGACATGGCAGCCGAGAACGTTGGTGGTGGTGGATGAGCGGAGACAGAGGGTGTGACAGGGGTTTGGGGAAGCCCGGCATCGGTGTGGCCTTTTTTGGCCAAGTGTTGCCTCCATTTCAACTCATGCCATTCGCTGAAATGTGACTAAACATGTTGGTGGTGGTTAAACACCTAAGATTCTTGCCTCTACTTATGCGTTTACGGCAAAGGCGGCATATGACATCGCTGGGTGAATCAGAGACTTGCTCAAAAAAGGTCCAGGCTTGAGAGGTCCTGGACCTTTTTGACGGCGATAACGAGGAGCAGGGTTTTATCCCGCTGACCGGCTGGCGGAATCATATCAGCAACTTGTGCGACCGCACTCTCCCTTTTTGAGGGGGGACCCGAAATGAGACTACCCCATCGTCTTCCTCCCCGTGCCAGTGATGAAGCGCTCGCAAGCAAATTCTGCTGAAAAGACCACGTTGGATCCGCAATGTCGTCATCATCACCATCAACACAGGTGACTTGGTAGTCCTGACCTTCTGCATCCAGAAGCTGTGGGCTACAAGCAAGAGGGACTGCAAAGGCGTTGCCGACCGCCCGGATTTTTGCCGATTGACCGGCTTCCTTCTGCTCCTCTGATGGCATCAGTAACTGGGTGTCAGAGCAGACAAAATCATCCTCTTTTGGGCCCCTTGGTCTTTGGAAATGCCTTCAGACCCCAACCGCATTTTGTCATCAAAGAGGTCTTCAAAAATGGATTATCCACAGTGGTGGGTACACACAGTTTGACATTTAGGCTGCTTCGCTTTATGTTGGACGGATGGGTGATGATGCTGATGACGACATTTGTGGCCGTGAGGAAAGGGCGGGAGGTAAGCTGCTGATTTCAGTTGCAATTAACCCTGAAGAACTATTGGCCACCTGTTTGTTACTGAGATTCACAGGGCCCGACCCAGCGATGACAGGCCTGACGGTCCTGCAACTGACCGATCCACTGGCTTGCGTGTTGTCGCCAGCACTGGAAGGAGCACCTTCTCTCGTACCTCTACCTCCATGTCCTACCCCCCTTTTTTGCTCGCTTAACCCCCTTCATTTCGCTCCATGTTCCCCAAAAAATAAAAATTTGAGAAGGTATGGAAGAGTTTTGGAAAGTGTCTTACTACAAGACGGAAAATCACAGCTATTCTCAAATCCCTCTAATTTCCTACAGCCAACTAGGATTAGAAACTGAAATGTTTCTAGCGAATAGCTGTGAAATGCGGTCTGGTGGAAGAACCGTAAGACAAAATCAACAGTGTTTCTTCTTCAGTTCCCAGGATTACAAATGCCCAGTAGGACTAGGAAATGATTGTTTCAACAAAATAACAACAAGGCGGTATCTGGGGAAAAAACTGAGTTTCCCAACGAGCCCAATAAAACTATTCAGAAGTTTGGATGAGAAATTGTGTTTTTTTGCACAATATCCATTCTCCTTTAAAGAGCTTGTCTGTGTTCGCCCGCGGGGGGGGCCGCCCCCCCCCCCCCCCCCACCCCCCCCGTGATTGTACAGCGATAGATGCTCCTTAAAATTCTCTCAGCCTAAGTAACTAAAATCTTCAAATTCAAAATCAAACCTAAGTTCTAATATTCACAGCTAAAAGCATAGCTGTCTGTGTTAACAAATAGAATAATTTCGCTGAGCTGTTTGCTGAGCTGTTTGGACAGAGACCGAGCACACGTCCTACTCCTCTGAGACACTGACACACACTGAGGCAGAACAGGAAGGGGCTGTTCTATGTAAAACCAGGTCATGTGATTTTCCAGCCAATCGCAACCATACACATCCCAGTTCATGACGTTGCCTCACAGCTCACCCTGCTCTATTCTCAAGCTGATTTGCTGGCCGCCAAAATGACAGGAAGCGCTGAAAATGGCGCCTTTTTAATAGATTATTGCGCAGATTTTCACCTAAATTATCGCGTGATCGAAAAAATCCGATCAACATAAAAACCGCGCCGATTTCAACTTTGTCGATAATAATCGCTCAACACTAGTTACGAGTATAGCAGAGAGGTGTGTTCGACTTTGCTCAGAACACCTAGTGAAAGAAAGGGAGAACGCCTGTTGTCAAGATAGAAATATCTCCTTATTGTCCTGATTTCGGCAGGACAGTCCTGATTTGGAAACCAGGTCCCACCTTGTCCCAGGATCCTGGGCATGTGCCAAGTAATCCCCAGGACTGTGCTGTGCACGGACTATGCCATGACAGAGTAACAGAGCAGTGGTGCCAGGGAAGCGTCATAAGACTCCACTGACGTGTGAGAATTCTGTCACTGCTGTCTTGTATCTTATAATAATGATGTTTCATATCCATCGGCTGCAGTGTGTTACAATAGGAATTATCCAGGCTAGTTATACATATAAACGGGACAAATATATTATTTATTACATCCAGGTGCTCAAAACAGGGTAAGTATCGAGGATCATGCTATAAATGGCATCATTAACCGCCATAATGTCAGACCTTAATATGACAGCAAACAATGGGAATTCCCCCTCCATTACAACACATATCACCCCATAGATACCAATAATAACGGAGCCCGTACAACACGTCATAATGAAGTGACTGCACTGAACATGGCAGCGGCACCAGTGACAGTGGAGCTGCATGTATTATACAAGTCCTATTCCTGTGCTCCAATCCATATATGTAGCAGTTAATAACACTCAAACATAAGCTGTATATACACATATATCCCTCATAGATAATAACACCTTCAACTTCAAGGCCCCAAATAATAAATGACACAAAG
>JAODAL010020910.1:0-68317 GCA_025379985.1 Phyllomedusa bahiana | reverse complement strand
ACCTCTAGTGTAAATGCTAACCTCAGATAACCTATAAAGGCTAACAATGAAATATCCGCATTGTGTTCATACTCCTCTTATGCACCCAGGGGTTCAAAAAATTGGACAATATTTACAGTAGAGCCCGGGATTTAGATATCTAGTATCAAGTGAGTTGATGGGTATTGGTGAAAATACTGTCTATATATTTGCCTTGTGGAAATACAAATAAACGCAGCGTATTGTTAGAATCGACAAAAGATTAAAGTATTTTTCTAACTCCACGTTACTAAGGTGAGATTTTCCCCGGCCTATTCCGCTACACTTCTCCATCCAGGCTCTATATATACGTCTCAAAAGTTCCTGCTATAATGACAGAGACACCTGCTGCCTAGTGACTCAGGTTACAGATGGATAAAAGGCCTTTGTTATTTACCAGCACTCTTCACTGCTCTTTACACACTGGACTGGCCTTGCAAAGCAGTTACAGAACTAAATGTTCTGGTGCATGTAATCATTTAAGGCCTGCATAATCCATAGGTGTCTTTGTCATGACCCATGGGTAACAGCTCTTTAAACACTGTAAATCACTAGGAGAATTTCTTCTCTTTTCAGGTAAACGATAATAATTCTCTAAATGGAAAATACATGGTTTATCCCATTAGAGGTTTCCATAACCATGTGTCTGTCTTTTTGGGGAAGTGAACAACTATACCTGGACTATTAGACAACAAAGACCCTTTGCACTTTTAATATTTATTCTAATAAAAGAAACAAATTTAAGGGGTATTCCCATTTCATATATATCTACTATATTATCTTAATCCTATTTCCATATCTCTAGTATATATTACTATATAAATAGATTATATATATATATATAATAATAATATATTATAAAATATAATATATATATAGATGTTGTATGAATTACGGATCATTAAACGACCCCCACGTTAACACTTGATTAAAAAAGGGGCCTTTGCAATCAAGTTTTTCATGCACAACGTGCCGGTCCTTATTGTTTATCAAGCTATTTAGGGAGTTTCTACGTGTCGCTGCATTTCCCATGCAACCGCTGTTGTCCGAACCTTGCTGCGCACAATTGTCATTAAAAAGACCAAGGACATGTTGGCTCCTCGGTCTCTGGACACAATTATCCAACCCCTATCAAAGTACTTAACGCTATACAGGCAAGAGATTAAAAAAAACGTTTCTATGTAGCATGACGTTTTGGCCCGCATACTTAGTCTCAGAAGCCAATATGGTCTCTGTCCTCTGCTGAATATGCACACGTTTTTTTTTTCACTGCTGGTAATCCAGAGATATCCCATGAAGAACAAAGAAAGCCTATATCACTTGAATCGGGTCACCTATCTACGGCTTGAGCAGCAATAGGAGAGGCGACAATTTTGGTTTGAGTGCATATTTCTGTTGATGGTCATGCCATTTTTCGTGGGCAAAACCACTATATTACTTGATCCAAAACTGGTAGTGCATCTAAGGCATTGAACAGCTAGCATAGGAGTTATCTTAATTGCTTGGCGAGCGTGGTAGAAGCATCATGACTTCATGAGGTTGGTAAGCGTTGTTAAGAAAATACTATATAGTGAAGAACTGACATTTTCCCTCACGTGGGGCATATTCCCGAGTGGGACTGCCAAGTCTCAAGGGCTCGCTATACGCCGGGGCTGGACATCAAGCTTCATGGTTCACCAATAGGATTTTTTTTCCTGTGACCCTTTTAATGACCACGTTTCTTCATCTCAGGATATGAATACAGTTAAAAACTATTGCAGGACAGTGAGCCAGTGACTATTTCCTCCCATGGGCTGCAGGCTACTACAGACTATGGTTTGGTGTGCACTAAAGACATCAGTGTGCTGACATATGAAGTACATTGATACCTATACCAGCCTGCTGCCAATGAGAAGACAGCACAGACCAATGGAAGCCCATGGTTGAACTCGTGGAAGCAGGGTTAGATATAGAAATAAGTATAGAGGAGACAATGTGGGGGAGATTTATCATACTAACAGTGTCTGTACAGGTTAATAACTTAGACTAAACAGCCATACAATGAGCCACATGTATCATAGTGTTAATAAATCTGGTGCAGTCCTGACAAGCGAAACATAGAGCTGTGCGAGTCTCCTACTTGTTTGATTTCAGTCTTTTCACACTGAAAGCAGCTTTTAAACAGGTAGATTCTGATCAAGATCACTGACTATTCTTTATGGGAAATAGACCTCCAAACAGAAGTAGATTTACACACATCTTCCATGTAATAAGTGAACACATCCTTCCTAGTTTCCAATAATTATGCCATCCGCCTTGCAACATATGAGCAAATATTTAACAAAAAAATAAAAATTCTTGAACATTTTTTTTCTTGGTGATATTTCCTATAATCCTCCTGTGGTCGCATATACTGTAATTCTTGTTGGCTCAACTTACGCTCATCGAGTTTTTGTATTTTAATATATTTTCCGCTGAGATCCTTCCTATATGCAAGTTCCTTCTTACATATATCTTTTTCCCATATCGAATGAATCTATAGTATACTATGAGCCCTTATGCAGCTACCAATCATGTGTATGCTGATGTATATACTCACCGGCACCACATTTTATTAGGTACACCATGTCAGCAGACAGCTCGTTACGCGACAACTTAATTTCTAATTCAGGCCACATCACTATGGGCGGCACTACTCATGTGCATATAGGGATATGTAGACATGGGTTCGACACGACTAACAATCCTCCTGCAGTTCAAACCGATGCATACAGTATGGGAAAGAAAGGTTGATGAGTGCCTTTGTGAACTCGGCAAGTTGTTGATAAGGCCAGTCAGAAGGGTCTGGTCTGCGTATTTCACAGAATACGTGCTGATTCTCCTGGATTTTTCAAACAAGCAATCAAGCAACCATCTCTAGGTTACAGAGAATGGGTCAAGAACAAAGAAAAAAACATCCAGATGAGCGGCGCAGTCCTGTGGGGCGGAAACGTTCTTGTTGATGCTCCAGAGTCAAAGGAGTTATATTGGCACCACTGTTTCGAGCTGATAGAAAATAGAGCAACAGTGACTCACAATAGTCCAACCGTTACTAGAACCAAAGAGTATGGCATCATAAAGCATCTCTGAACGCAGCAGTACCACGGCGACACATTTGAGGCAGATGGGTCCTACAGCATCAGAAGACACACCCGAGGGTGCCACTACTCTTTCAGCTAGTAGAACAGGAAACTGAGGCACCAAATTGTGCCCAAGCTCATGCGAAATTGGACAGTAGAAGATTGGAAACAACGCGTTGCTCTGTCTTGATGATCTCATTCCTGTTTCTAGCGACAACTTTCGTATCGTAGGATTCAAGAATTTGGCGTCAACAAACATGAAAGGCATGGAGTCCATCAGCTGCCTTGTATCAACGTTACAGGCTGGTGGTTCCATGGTGTGGGGAATATTTCTCTTGCACGAACTTTGCCCCTTGGTAGCCAATTGAGCATCGATGCTTAATACAGCCCTTGTTGAATCTATGCCACGCTAGTAATTGGTAGCAGTTCTGAAGCAAAGGGGGTCCAACGCCGTTATTAGCATGGAGTACCTAATAAAAGTGGTCCGGTGAGTTTATATAAAATCATGTCATATGAATACTATGTATGCTCACATCACAGTGGATGTTTTCTTTATTTTATTTCCACTTTTTTGTAGTCTTATGGTCATCTTATGTATTTATTGCTCCCACAAGTGACATATATATAACGGACTACCTGATCGAGAACAATCACATACTTATATGTCACGATCAAAAGTGTCATCTCTACACCCACTACACTACTTTTCAATGAGAGTTTAACCCAAATATATATATATATTGTGAAGGTAAAGAGATTTGAACTAATATTGTATTGTATGCACGATACTAAAGAATCCCAAGCTTTTCTCCTTTAATAGAAACGGTAGTGCCTTCAGCTTGAGGCAGAAATCCATTTCTGTGAGGAGAATGATACAGCAAATATGAAGACAGCATTTAGGATGGTTGCAGTCCAGGATATGTAAACAATCTTATTGTTATCATTTCCCCAGGATGTGGAATTTGGTCATCTATCTCCCGTTCCTTAATTTCGTTTTAACTGGAAATACAACTATATGTTTCCCATTGGCTGATGCATTCGGCAGAGACTTTTTACTCAAAGAAGACAACATAGGACCAATGAAATCTACTCAAACGCTGCCTAAATACTTGGACATATGTCCGTGTCTCTCGATCTCTATTGCGCGACTGCCTTGTTTGATACAGATCAAATAGCAAAATATGTGTGTTAATGGCACATGTATTGTCAAGCATGTACGATGGAAAGCCTTGGAATGAGATCTTGAACCAGAACTTTGACGTCTGACTCAATTTCTATCGCGGTCGCCTATGAAATACATTTCCCCTGATCGTGATTTATTGGATATCGCGGGACAAAACGGTAGAACCCCCCGAGTGTTTAGGGCAAAGACGACCCCCACGACATCTCTTGGCTGATGCCGCAACGTGAGGGCGTGTCCTTGAGGCGATCCAGACCTACCTCCGCGATGAGTACTCTCGATACACGGCCGAGGCGAGCTCGACAGGACTCGAGAGATATCAAATTGAGGACTGGCAGAGCCTCTAAGAGTCACGTAAGCTTGATACATTTATGTGTATGTTTAACTGCCGTTGAGCCATGTTGATTGTCTCCGCAGTTAGTAAGATATGCATTGGCATCTAGGGTCCGCCACGGGCAGTGGTCACAAATAAATGTGGTCTCACCTTAAAAGCTTGGATCCCGTGTCGCCCGCCCTACGTTCCAAAGTTTTTGTTTTGGCTGTGACTTCCAGTAGTTCGATTGTCTACTTTTTTTAGTCAGCTGAACTAGCCGCGTCAACCCGTATGGTTGGTGAAATATAGTGGTCAACCTTGGACAGTCATCTAAGTTAAAATTGTATGGGTGGCATAGGGAGTGAGTTCTCCCGGGTTAAATTTATGGACAGATCTGTGTATCTACTATTAAGATATTCAGGTGGCGGTCGGACGGACTAGATTCACTTGGAATTGTTCCGGGATATATAAGTAATTATTGTATATACATTATATAATGATCTTGACAAAGTACGCCGGGAGAGACGGACCCTAACCCCACATTTGTGAGCAAACGGCGTCAAGGGTGAGAACTATTGTTGGTTAGTAGGGATCTTTAATTTATTGATAAGAAATCATCCTTGTGTGTTGGTATCGTATCCGGGCTACAAGGCCGTGGCACGGTCTGGTATCTTCTGTCATGGAGATTAGGAGACTCCCCAAAACATAGAACACCCAAAATTGTTTAAATCTGTTTCGGAAAAGAGCATAAGTTGGCCTATAGGCACGAGAACTGTCCACGGAGATATTATGTAGGAAGAAAAAAGCAGAGTATGGTTACCGATGCATGTAAAAATGTATAATAGTGGGTGGGATTGCCAAAGAATGGGCAGGATTTTGCAGGCCATAGCCAATTGGCAGGAGTAATAATAGAGATTCGAGAGGAAAAATGGACCATGTAAAGTTGGCTGGGAAATGGCACAGGCTCACTTCCAGTGGGGCCAAATGTTTCAAAAGAAGATTTTGTAAGATGGAAGGCAGTGGCGGAGATTGATAATGATGACATACCAAGTTAGTGAGTTAATATGAAAATTGTTTGTTAAAGCGTATAGTATTGTAGTAAAACTTGAAGCCACTGCAGCCACCATCCCTGCCCTATTAAATGGCGAAGGCGCTGAGCGGACCCGAGGGTGACCTGTAGTGCAGTTGGAACTCGCAAATCGCTAATTGGGCGGTACCCGCCTCAGGACTGTGTGGGCAAACCATAGACACGTGCCACCTAAGGCTAGGTCCTAAAACCTCCGGGCCTAACCGCCCCGTAATACGCCCTTTGTTACATCCTGCAAGTGAGCCAAGTATTATCAGGGACTCGTTCCTGACTGTTGATTCCCTCTCCCCAGAGGTCTCCTGTAGTCAGCATACCCCATGTTAACGGCACGCGCCTTCCCAAGCACCCGATCCAATCTCCCGCCCCTGTAGACAGTGCTATGGGTTGTTATGGAAGGTTCTGAAAACACAAAGAAACGCCTGTCTCAGCCACGCCCAAAGCATAACAAGGCCCCGGAAACCTCTGAATGGGGGTGGTATGACCCAACGTGCAGTGATCACACCAACCGTGTCCTACAGGGGGGATTCCGGGGAACTAGTTTAGGTGGCTCCTAAATCATTGTACACCTCTCAAGTGCAGTTGTGTGTCTACAACGAGAGAAATGGATCTCTAAGCTTATTTGGGGCATGTTGCACAGCCCCAACGTGTTGAACTTGGAGCAAGTGTTATTTTCATAGGAGGCATGCGGGCATTATCTGACCTCATATGGTCGTAAGCAAAGTTATTAACAAGACCTGCCAATACCTCCCAATTGTCACATCCTAAGTATGCAACCGAGGGGGATTAAGCAGAACCCATATGGAAAACAGCTGGCTCATTAAAGCCGCAACACTGAGATTGTGTATGAAAGGTGTATCTCAGAGACAAGGGGTGAGAGTAGTATACCGTGTGGTTCCGAGCTATTCCTCCTTCATGTATTGCAGGATGATCTTGCCTGTGTATGTATCTGATTCTATGCAGCAGCTGTGGGTCGTCAATTTACATAGCAGAGTAAGCGATGATGGACAATGAAAGCTACCTCATCTCACATCTCTATTACGCCATTCTTTACTTTGGATGATGAAGTACCATGATGGACAGGTGATCAAGGTCGATCCCCTCTCTCTCACCCACTATATTTCCTTCTAGGTCTTTATAAGTTTCATATAAATGTAATTTTACATAAGGTTACATTCGATTGCAAGAATTGTTTCAAAATGTTATCTACTCATACAAAATGAGAAATGGTAATTTATAGAGAGTGAGGTTTAGAGATTATGTTTCTCTTTCCTCAACAGGGCATACAGCTAGCACTTGTGAAAGAGGTAAAACTTGAGATTTTCACAAGAAACATGGAGCACCCCCCAAAAAAAAAAAATGAAAAAAATAAAAATAAAATAAAAATTGATTCGATACCAGCTATAATAGCCTGTACCCCTCATGTACCCCAGACGCACCAAAGTGGCGTAAGTCACTGATGGGTACCCTTAAAGCAACCCTTCAGTCAACCAGCCGTACCGTTTATAATGCATTTATCCTCCCAAAACAGATAGTAACTGCCCTCTATCCAGTTAAAATTGCCTGACCCCATGAAATTCCCGCAGCATAGCATTTCTAAGAAAATTGTCACTAAACCAGCAATCTATGGGGCTAATTGGAAAGATTTTAGATGACTCTTGCGCCACTCGGTGCTTCAGTCAGAAACTTCTGATGATTAATCTCCACCACAATCCAGAAAATATCTGAACCCGTTCTGGACTTGATATATTTTTCTTTTGAGTCTGGTTTAGACCCATTTGTGACCCCCAACTAGAAAAGGGGGGGGGGCAAGATCTGAGCACTTAGACTTTGTCTATAAGTGACCAGCCACCACACATTGTGCAGGATGAACAGTAATATAAAAAGCCAGTAGAACAGCTGTAGATAGTTTTTGCAGTGTAATTGATCCAGCAGTATAGGACTCTAAGGTTCGTCTACTCAAACAATCATCCAAATGCGTCTCTTGGGCTAGTGAAGCCCAGATAGATGGCTTAGAAGATGACACTCCAAAGAGTCTGGATCTTAGCGTACATAGTACCGCACTCTATGGCTCATGAGTACTAGAGAATGCCGCTGGCATAGATGGTAAAGGGAATTCCAAAGGAGTGGTTAACCAGGATTAAGAAAATAGAAAGGGGAAAAAAGAAAAGCTGTTAAACCTTGATGGTTGAGTGTGCCCCTAGCCGTCTCTTGTAAAGTTGTCAGCCATTGTCCCATTATCGCCAGTCCCTCCGAGTGCAAAATACGCATGTAAGAACCACGCTATCTGCTGAGATGTAATCAGGTTGCCATTGACAACATAGAGATTCTAGCACCGTTGCCGACATTCGCGCACACTGCACACAACATCAGCAACACAGACAGCCCTTACCAGAGGGAGGGCCCCTAATGATTGATGTGGCCCAGCTGGTGCGCTTCGCCTTTCTTCAACGGTGGAGAGATCGTGAGCCTAATGGGTAGTGACTATTCCAGTACAGCAGACTATCCTCCCTCCCACTCAGACTTAGTTTGGTGACCATGGTGCGCCCACCTTCTGTAATTGCAGGCAAAGAAACTGCCTCCTGAGTCCATGATCTTCCGCCCTCTATGCGCCTAAATTGTAATTGGGGGTTGAGTTCCATACAATAACGTCAGCCCCTCACATGGTACCAATTAATGCTTGGGGGGGGGGAGGTCCCCTTTTCGCTGAACTTGATATCCTTTCTTTTTTCTGACAACTCGCCGTGCAGTTAATCTGATTGGGAATCACGAACTTACTTCAACTGATCAGGAGTCCACATTCAGTTCCCTCTGAAGGTATGGAGGCTTAATTTACTGAGAGATCCAGAGATGGCGAGAGATGATCGATTTACCGATTGCATTTGAAGGCCCTCCTATTTCTGATGATGTCTTAACTACCCAAGCCTTGCATCTTTATTTTTGGATTCATCTGTATGTTTTCTAAACCGTCCCCTCCCATGGCCCTACTCTTCTTTGGGTCAAACACGAGACCATGATGATGTTGGCCTTCCTTCCTGTTTCCACCATTGCATGTGTAACCTGAAGATAGGACGTCTCCTTCCCAGACTCATTTCCGACAAAATATCCCCCTCGAATAGCTGTCAAAAGATGGACGGAAGGGCTCAAATATCAGCTCTCTTTTAAAACTCAGGGTACTTCGTCTCGCCTGCAGTCTCTCCCTGCAACACCCCTTCTTTTTTCTGTAAAGGAAGAAGTCTAAGAAAGAGAAACCGCAGTAATATCGACTGGGTGCAAGATCTCCGAGCTGTTAATGCACAGCAGCTATCCTGGAAACACGCAGTGGTTCCCAACTTCCCATACTACTTCTTTCCCAGTCTGCCCCCCTCAGCTTCCTGCTTCACCCTCGATTTATTGAATCTTACTAATTCAGACGTCTTCAGCGTCCCCTTTTCATGTAGTACTTACGACAGTACTTGTGTTTGCTTTTACTCTATTTCAGGGTTCTCAGATTCACCAGGACCCACACCTTCTAAGGGGCACTTAAAGAGAATACGAGCGCGTCCCAATCAGTTTACTCATTTGCGCTAATGAAAGCTTCTCTAGCAACGCATGGTAGCCATAGACGCCTAGAAGTAACCGCTTCTTCATGTATCGTCAATGATCTTGCGTTTTTGGGAAGCCCTGAAGATCTGGAAACGGAAAATCTCTATTCCCTGCTGCACATTGGCAGCTCTGCAACTGTAAGAGTCCTACGCAGGATAACGTCCAGGTGGTGCCAAACAAGAGTTGTGTTTCTAGTGCAACTGGCATAGTCCCAAACGAACCAGATCACCTGCAGATGAACCGTGTACAAGACCAAGGCGGGTGCCACAACCCCATCGATCCCTTCCTATATCCAGAAAACTCAAGACAACTGACAAAAGTCTTCTAGCCTTCATCGACACTACGTAGGCAATGGAGTACCGATGCATCACCAGAGAAATATCTGCCTTTATTAGATAGCCTGAAGACTAGGACGCTGGCTTTCATACCGTATAAGCTCCATAACCTGTTATGTGTATCAAAACAGAAGGCCTCGCTTCGCAGCTTTAGCAGACTGCCGAGGGTGTGTGGAGGGATGTCGACTGCTCCAGCACTTGGACTTTTCCAGACTTACTAATTTCAGGTTCCTTTGCAACCTATTTGTCTCTGAAACAGAGGAGCATAGCCTGCTGGAGTTCGCTCCACCCATGTCACATGGGTGGCCGCCACAACGCCCGCCCTCTGGAAACTGACTTCTGCTGCGAACTAGGACGCCATTGGGCCAAGAGCAGCTCCAGCCACACTGCCTCATAGGCTGTCCATCTTGCAGGCACAAATCCAGTTGTTCTTGACTAAATACTGCGGATAATTGTTCTGGGACCATGGATGTGATCATCAGGGCACCCATGATTTGCTGCACGTACGTACAAACAAACTCTTCTGCAAAGCACATACCTCTCAGCGCACCTGCGTCTTACAGTGCTCACTCCTGCTCTTATCATCCCTCCTCATCCAACATCTGCCTTCAAAGGCTGGTAAGCTCTTGAATCCAAGCCAACTCTTCTCCACTAGCAACAGAGGGGAAGAGACAGAAGTGGACTACGACCCAGATGATTACCCACTCATGAATGTGTTTGAAAGCTACAAGACCAACAACTGCAGCCCCCATTACACCGTAGGTGACACGACGGACATCCGCGCCCGCATCGCATGATCTAATCTCATGGACTGATGGGATTCGAAAAGGATATGCTACTCGAAGACGGGACTTTTCATACAGGATTTGCAATAAACTACAGAAGATGTAAATCCTCATGGCCATGAAGCACTGCCCCAATGCCACTTTTCAGCCTCAATTTTGGCTTGAATCTATCAAGCTCTGGAGAGAAGCCTTGTAAAATGGCTGAAGGAGAAAACGGACAATGTATATGTGACTGACACAAGATATGCCTATAGGCATATGACACAATGATTTTGCGGCTCATTTGGAAAATTCGAGGATTGCATCACGGCAAGCTATAGGACCGAATATCCTGATTAAACATGCAGTACAAAGTCAAATCTCATTGATGGCTGTACTTGAACTCGCTCCACAAAGGTAGACCGAACTTAAAGGTTAAAGCCCATGGAAAAATGTGATAAGACAATTTGGGGTTATTGAGGGGATATGGGGGGGGGGGGGGGGGGGTGGGGGGGGGGGGGATGGTTGGATTACATGACCCTGTGTAAAAATAAAAAAGAAACCAGACAGCGGACCAAGCCAATTGGCAAAAGCGGCAGCTCTTGTGTAGTGTCATCCAAGTCGGCTGATCACTGAAACTCATTATAGTAACCACCATAGAGCTCAGAGGAAGGAATATCATTAAACTGGTAACTGATAACTCCAGCGCTCCTGATTGAAGCCCGGCTGGCAGCTCTCAAGAAAGAATATCAGCAGAGCAACATCTGCAGACTGCAAAGGAGAACAACATGTGGAAGAAAGATGGAGCAACTTTCGCTTCGAAAGAGGATGTTTGGTAATTGGCAAAGGCGCAGTTAGTCTGATTACGCTAAACAATATTATTCCTCATTCCTGCCTATTGCAACGCCTGGGCTCATCTAACGATGAGGCTACTCATCTTGGAAAGAATCCAGGTTCACTCAGTCTATGTGGCACGATGTTGTACCATGCTCCAGAATCAGTTCCATGATTGCAGCGCCGTACAATCAGGCATGCAGCCATGCTGCATCCACCTGGCAACCCTTCCCCCACAGCTCAATACCATATGCAAACACCCTGGCCAAACTGAGTACTCCGCTTCCAAAGGATTCAAAGGTGAGATTCGCACTATCCAGCCATAGTCCTAAGCGTGAGTTTATTGGTATATAACTGTTTCTTGGTTGCAGTAGACATGTTTTCAGAGTGGCCAGAAGGTGGCCATACCCAGTGACCAACAATGACCTCCAAAGTAAACGGCAAAGAAGTTGAATTACTGAAATTAGCTGTCCGATTTGGAATCCCTCGGGTTGGTCGATCAGACCAGGGTCGAGCATAATTCTCTTCCTCATGGTTTTTCCGAGAGTTTAATGGAACATGTAGGGGTAGATTTGGGGCCTCAGCACATCGCCGTTACCATCCCAAAGCTCTGGGGGCTGAAGGTAGTATGAAGAGAATGAATGGATACTCTCGAAAGAATCAACGTTTGTTAAAGAGGGACGCCCGCCTGAGTGCCTCCCTTTTGCCCTGGCCAGAACGTCTCTCTGCCCAAGTTGTTCTAATAATGCCATTGTTAGTCACAACTCGCGTCACAAGTCAAAAGTCATGGATAGCCTTAAACCCCATTACTGAGATAAACTGTTTGGACAGGCCGTTGCCATTCTGTGTTTGAAGTGCAGGACGGAGCTAAGAGCTAGGGGAATATATGATAGGACTGTCTGTGTACAATTTGTGATTCGAATTGTCGCAGACATAGAGAATTTGACTACAATTTGGCATGCTTCTGCTGGCAGGTTCTCTGCTTGTCTTACTCAGAATCTAGCAGGAGAAACGGTGCAATGATTTTCAAACCAGGAACCAGACCGTGATACTAAAGTAGGCACATACGGATGAATTGCTGGAGGCCCAATTATGAAGGCCTCAATTTTTTTACGGTTATTCCTGATTCATAACCCCACCCCACGGGCAGTGTAAATTGGAGGGATAAGCCGCCATGGATTTCATGCTCTTCATTGTAAAAAGGGACCTAACCATTGACAAAATGATATGTGTATAATCCTTTTATTGTTTTACCCATAGCCAAAATCTGTAGTGACCATTCTGCTGGACACCCACCAAAGTGTGGCAAACCTTTTCATTTGGATTATTGTGATATTTGTCTCCTCAAGGAGACAACACCGTCCTAGTCAATGGGGAGTAGCTGACAGATCTGCCCCCTATGAGGTTTTCTTCATTTCGGGGAGCAGTTCTATCTGTGTGTGACTCGTTCTGGAATTGAAAAATGTTATTACTCTGGTCCTGATGTGCGGGTGAACACAGTGGCGGAAGACTGCTATGGGATATAAACCAAAAGGCGGCCACAGATCGATAAGGAATAGAAGGGGAAGCTATCCTTGCTAGTACATTGACATTGATCAAAAGGCCCCCACTCAGCAATGGAATAACGTTGTTTCGCCTAAGAATCTTCCTTCACTCCTACTTCCTGAATATTGAAAATTTTCTTGCAGCATTAAGATATGGGCAAACATGTTTAGAGGGGCATATAATATGTATTGACAATTATCTCCAACAGCTAGTACGCTATAAGAGCTTAAAGACAATTAAAAAATCTAGACCCACCGCCGCCAATCACCCACTTAGTTAGCTCAGGTGAAAAAGGTCAATCACTTCAATAGATCAGTAGAAAGGCAAGTAGTCCATATCCGGCGAAATTTGCAGTGGAAGATGTGTTTTTCTATTGAACCCAAGTTTCTCTCCCTGAACAAACCTGTTGCTAGAATGGTGTAGAAATACTACGTTAAGGGCCGCATAAATTAACAGTTGGGTGTTTGGGGCCTGTGTCCGTGAGGGCCACCCCCACTTGGAAACACACCCCTATCATCGCCCCAAGTTCACTGGCAGATAATCCAGAGTGGTGTTATTACCTGTTGAAAAAGTTGCAAAATGTTTCTGGATGTGAGAACCTAATCGCCTCTAGTAATTTCTAACCACAAAGTGGAGACTCTGCGCCCTGGGGAGGTTTGTGTGAGAGTCCAGAGAATTTTCATTGACATACAATCTTGTTTTTCTGCTCCCATATGCTTAGTGGGGGTACACGACGAGGGGATGCTTCGGCATCTTTGGGGGTACTTCTCAGCATCCGGGCATTCTGCCCAGGTTACCATGACTCATGGAATACTCTGGTGAATCTCACTGGAACCGCTCTCTGGATGCGTTCTGGTTGTGTGGAGATAGGAAACTGAGAAAGCATGATGCCTGGGGAGCCCCACCTGCAAGAGGTCAGTCACATTAAATAACTTCTCAGTGCCCTTTCAATTGGATTTACTAAGTTATTTACATTATAGACCCCATTGATATATCAGCCTCGTCTCCACCTTAGATGAGCCCCTCTCCTGAAGCAGGAAAATGACCGCGAGGCGGCACGACCTCCAGTACCCACCGCGTGACGGAGATTCCAATATATATATTGAGGACTGCTATTGTAGTGCCTAAGGGGTATAATATATTCCCTGACCAATTCAAAATGACGCAATTGGGATCAGATTGCTGCAGGCCTTCCGCTTCCCTGTGTGTGAACTTATTCCCCAAGTTGCAAATAATAAGATGTGACCTGTATTAATTATATTTACTATAAATACCAGGGGTCTCAAAGTTTGTTAATTACATATTAGGAATAGAGGTTCTAGGAATCTACTAAGAAGAATTTAGGCCCTAGATACTAGGCATGACCACTTACACATGAACCTATTAGCAACGACATGGTGGCTGGCTGAGAAAGAGAGGAGTTTGTGATGTAAATGTGAAGAATGCTGCATCATCCTATATACGCGCTGAGCAACACAGGAGTGAATGGTAGAAATCACCATTGCCCTGGCAAGATATAAAGATTTCTTCAAAGAACTCAAGTAGAATTCAGAGTGGATACTTCCTGGGCCATCCTGGTGCTACTGATCTTGGCTGGAAGTCGCTGTTACAGCAAGTGGGCATAGATACTGCTTAGCAATACTAGGTGGTGTTACTGTTTGTGCTTGTGCTGCTGGCGTTCCCCCTCCTTACACAAAAATCTATTGGCGCGATAGCTGCAAGAGTCCACCTCAGTGAACTTTCCTTATGCATGAACAAGAACCCATTTTAATGTATAATATGTGTGGGGAGGGATAAAGGTGGATAATGTCCAGATATCCCCACCTATTCAGAGACATCGCAACGCCACACATAAGTCTGAACCAAGATCAACTCTCTTGATTTAAAGGGACATGATAATACAAGGGGAAAACCTCAGGGCATCTGTTAGTAGGTCACTGACAGTTGCAGTGTTGATTCAACCCGCTAGGGGGGTTTCCTCACAACCCTTGCTGAACGAAATCTCCCACATTCACTCCTTGCCCCCCCATTGTGAGCATGTTTGCCTCCAAAAGGTCCTATGCCGATTGTATGTTTCAGGAAGGACAATCGGAAGGACACGTGAGAGAAATCTTGGTCTTTAGGAGGATTTGTAAGGGGTAGAAAGAGATTTGAACTAATATTGTAATTGTATAGCAATAACTATGAAATCCCCAAGCTTTTCCGTCCATTAATAAGTATGCGTCGAGCTTGAGTCAGAATCCATTTTGTGATGAATGATACAGTAAAAAAATATGGGACAGAAGCATTTAGATTGGTTGCAGTCCTACAGAGATGGTAACATCTTTTATCAGTTTCGCCCAGGATTGGAATTTGGTTATCATTCTCCCTTGACCTTAAGTTTCGTTACAGGAATATCACTAAGGTTCACATGATGCATTCCATGAGATTTTTACTCAGAACAACAATGGACCCACTAAATCTTACTCAGGACCAAGGCTGCCTAATTATGGACAATATGTCGCGTTACTCTCGGCCCGACTCTTATTGTGCCTGCCTTGTTTGATTACAGATCATACAAATATGTGTGTAGATCGCATTGTATTGTCAAATACTGTAAGCATGAATGAGATCTGAACCAGAACTTTGCGTCTGACTCAATTTCTATCGGCCGATACATGTTCCCCTGATCGTGATTTGGAGTACCGGGACAAACGGGTGACCCCCAGTGTTGGCAAACGACCCCCGACATATATATATACACACAAACATAATAAATAAGGTGAAAGACAGGTATACCAGTATGTTGGCATAAAATGCCATAATAAATGTGCCTCACTAAATGAAGTAGGGGAGGCTGAACAAACCTCTTTGATAGGGTGTTTCACACGCTATCGGCCACAAATTTTTCTTACTTTCAAAGTAATTGATATAAATTAGTGAGTCAAACATGAACATACCTTGGGCTTGAGTAATGATTGTATGTTTGGTCCAAAATTCATACGCAAGACACTTTTTATGTAATCACATGTTTTAATCTCTGGAATAAACATTTTGGTGTGCTGGGTACCTGTACCAGTCTATCACTGGTGTAGTTCACCTTTATGCCACTTTTTGCCATCATCCGAATCCACACCATAGCATTATAGGTTGGACTTGATGCAGCTTGTCATTTTTCAACCTTATCACCTCCAAGACTCTAGCATCCAATGTTTATTCCAGAGATTAAAAACAAGTGATAAAGCACCTGGTTTATGCATTTTGGACCAAACATACTGTCCTTATTAATAGCCATAGGACTGAATATGGACTCTGTTTGGTTTGGTTATTTTTATTACCCGAAATGTATCAGTTGTTTTTAACCTGTGGAATAAACATTGGATTTTACAGTGCTGGATTACTCCCTTTTTTGAGGATTTTGTCTTCTCAAGTTCCTCACCAGGGATACGGCTCCGCATTCTATCCTTCCATCTCTTGATTTCTCCAAAATTTGCACTTGTTAAGTCTGGATTGAAAGCTGTGACTACTAGTATATATAATTTTGCTTATCCATACTCACCTTATTCTGATCTTGAGTGATGCTGTAATATAGGCCAAAGCTACCTTCTGTTCCGCTGGTCGTCATTGAAAACCGTTAACAACCATGTCATCAGACACATGCTCACCTGCTTAACCAGTAAGTGACAAGGCTATTTTATGCCTTAAAGAGGTATTCCCATGACATTGATTAGCTTTAAACACGAAGGCAAAGATAAATAAAAGCTATTACCAAATACACTGCTGCTCTAATTTTGCTTCATGTTAGAGCAGTTCCTATCTCCTGCTTGTGTACACATATTTCTCTATTTACCAACCACCTCTCTACTCTGGCAGTGCCCGGACTGTTGATGTCACTCTCTGCTGTGTATTATCGGAAGGACAAATATTGCTTTTCACTCTTGGATATTATCTTTCTACTGAGAAAATAAGATTACTAACTTGTCAGAGCTTAGAGCTTATTTATATGTCATTTCTTTTTAAATAAAAGTGACTCAGCAGCTAACAGTATGTCTTAACAGCATGTCTTGCGCCAGTTTTTGGTATATTTTGCGCCAAAAAAACTCTTGACGCCCTATTCTCTCCATATAAATGAACTGTAATATACCAAAACTAGGCACATTATACGCCAGACACAATACATTTCAATGTGCCTAAAAAGGCGCATCAAATATGCTAGCAATGTTATGCTATGTAGAGCACACGCCAGATTTTTAACATGTTGGTTCATTCAGGTGCACTTTACACGGATTTAATGCGCCTACAAACTACCGTGCCGTCGCCACTTTTCGCACATGTCTCCTTTAGCATAGATGATGTGTTATCTGTATTCTGCAGGTCGGTACCAAATATGTAGTGTTTCCATTATGTTTTAGGACTTCTAAGAAAATAAAAACATTTTCTGCTTTTTAAATTTGTGCTACAGTGCCATTTTCTGTGACAAATATTTTTTTTTGGTTTTTCCACCTACTGTCCAGACTGAGGGATTGTTTTTTGCAGGTTTAAGTGTAGTTTTTCTTGGTACCATTTTGGGATACATGCAATTTTTTTTTTATCACTTTTTATTAAAAAATTTTTGTGATGTGAAATGATTAAAAAAAAACAAGGTAACTAATTGGCACCTTGTGATCTCATTGCGTGACGCTGTGCTATCTAAATAGTTAAACAGCAGGGATCAGAACCAGCTCCAATCCCTGCTGTTAGCAGCGGATGTCAGCAGCAATAATAACTCCAGCCTGCTACTTCTAGAGTGGGCCCAGCAATTGCGGAGTCTGTCCCTAGCATCATGATACCCAACTAATGGGACATACCAATGTGTTCATTGTAAGTAAAGGGTTTAACCTTTTTTCTTTAGGAGCCTAAATGGTTTTCATAAGGGGCTGTTTACACAGCAGCTCCGTGCTTCTTACAGCAGCTTTGAGCCTTCAATCCTGTAGTTTAGATTGTTGGTTGATCTACAGCAAGTGATTTGCATTATTCAGTGTTATTCTAGCACAGCCTGTTATAGAGAGACATGGTAACAGTTTTAAACAGTACGTGCACGATGAGGTCGCTAAAGGGTTGTTAAGTTCATGACATAAATAGATAAAGTTCTGTTTGTACTGACAAAGACGCACAAAGGGACCCTTGGTTGGATACGGCAGTGGGCAATAGAGAGAACCTAAAGAGCAGGTTGTATTCCTAGGGAAGGCTGGTGTACGCAGAGCTCACGCAACAATCAAAACCGTAATGTATTTGGTAGAGGTTTTATTTGCCTAAATGTAATAGAGCTGTAATCTATTAGGTGAGAAAACTCCTTTGACGAATATTTGAATGTGCTGCATTGAGTTATCCATACTGCTTATATAATGTCTGCATATTGAGATCTTTGTAATCTTTAGCGTAGAACCAGCTTTTGTGTAAGTGTAATGTGCTCGGAAAATTTTATTGTAGGGGCTGGAAAAGAGAGTTAGCAGAGATGATGCGGATTATGCGACGTGAAGACAAGAATCTTGGAGGCTTTGAGATGAAGGAGATTTGAGACTTGGTGCGGTATGTTAACAGCACAGGCATGAGTCCAAACGTGGGCTCTTTTAGTAAAAGAGTTATGATGGAGTGTTTAAAGCGAGGATGGAAAGATCGCAATGAGAGGTTAACGTTGCGCTATTTACAGTTAGTGGAGTTGATAGGCTGGGGAAAGTGACTAGAGGTCCACTCAAGCAGATAATTGGGTGAGGCGAGTGAGGAGAGGATGGCTGGATCCTTTTCTGTGGCTGGTAGGTTAAAGTGGCTGAGAGCAGATATAGTAAGTACGGGACAGGATGGGATATGTCTTGGAGATGAGAATAATAATCATGTATTTGTATAGTGGAGAAATATTCCGCAGCACTTTACAATGTAGGAGGGCTTAACCGTACAGAATTACACATTAAAATGTGCTTAAAGATGAGAAACACGGTGTGAGGTCCCCTGCTTCAGCATGAGCCTTACAATTTATGTTTGGAGTATGGGTAGATGACTGGGGTTAGAAGTGTAGTTTACCGCATGGTCAGGCCAGGTTACATAAATAGGAGGTGGTTTAATAACATGGTTGGGTGAACACTGCCACCCTTGACAGTAATTATATACAAGGAGTGCCTGTGATGTTGCCATAGTGTTGGGTAGTGAAGATAGAGTGTGATAGGCAGGTGGGGGTTAGCCATTAGGGATATTGGTCTGCGCTGAGAGATGTGTTCTCAGGGTTCTTAGAAAACTATGACAGTATCATTATGAGCTACTGTCATTTTAGTCTTTGGATAAATAGTGGAAATCATCAGCAAACGGTTAGTGTGTGGGTTTGGGGACGACAACGGAGTAGAAAAATCAGGCTAGATTGGCCATGTTGAGAAGGGTGGTATAATAAGTTTAAAAGTTGGGATACTTGTTGATTAGTGAAAGATATTCACACAGATAGCTTTGATTTTCTTTCGAGATTGTTCAGCACCCTGGAAGACATCGACTGAAGAAATGCAAGTTGAGGTGACATGCCAAAGATGCGGCATTTCTGGATGTACGTATTTTACGAGCGGGTGCAGCTTTGTCCATTCTTAAGTATAAAAGTTTTTTTTTATTTTTATTGTGCTTAATTATAATGAGAAAGCAATAAAGAAAAAGGTTATTTGTATCAACACAATACAGTAATATCCTAAAGCAATTTAATTTTTTTTTTTTCTGTATCTTAAAGCATAGTATGTGAGGATTCTACAATTCTCATAGTAATTCTAATGGTTAGCACCAAATACAATTTACATGCATAGAACAGAGACGCAATAGAGCATAGTCACTAATAAAAAAAATATCTGTTTTTAGTCGCGGCCTCCCAATAATTTCATTTCAACAAAAAAGATTAGAATGGAGTGCATATGAGATATTTTCATTTACTGGGATGCTAAAACCAAATACAACACAAATGCTAAATAAACGCATGTAGGTGTGAGCAACATTTACAACTCATCTATTTATGTATGGCCTGTCTATGCATGCTGATTTTATTTTAGGCGCTTTATATATTACACTCTCTAATTTCACAAATCTAATGAACGGTTTTATAACAGCATAATGTATACTATACATGTGGCGTTAACCTTGGCGCAGGCAGCATTACTTTTAGCTTTTTATGAGACACAGTGAATTTCTTGTTAGCGTAATGTTACTCCTGTTTTGTGCTGGTACACAGTTGTCCAGAAGTTGTATGCAAGTGATGCATTACTCTCTGCATTTTGATCTTATTAATGAGTGGGATCCATAAGGAATCATTTGGCAATGGTAGGTTTTTATTCATAATAAAAAGCAAGTGGCATCGTAGTGATCACACTTAATCCAACCAGCGATAACCAATAAAACATCTGAAGGTGTTGATGTGGAATACCTTGATTTATCTTGTTACATTGGCACTGTCAAGGATGATCCGGCAGCAAGTGAAAGTCAGGTTATGGTTAACTTGTCAAAAACAGATGGATAAAAATAAACATTGATTATAGATTAGATTAACCCCTTAACGACCTCCCACTGACTTTTGGTGTCAGCTGGTGCGGGTCGTTCGTCTACAGTGACGTCTTTAGACGTAAGTGGAGATCGAGGTTTGCGGCGCCGGCGCCTCGCAGCAGCGCTGGATGGCGGCTGACTACAAGCCATGCATCACCAGAGCATCGCACTACGAGCATCGGGGATCGGGGGAAACTCCACAACCGGTGCTTTAAACTTTGAATTGCAGCGGTGCTTTACAGCAGCGGCAATCTAAGGTTTCCCTGCTCTCCGGTCTGGTGATGGCAACACCGGTCACGACACAGAGCTCGAGGGAAAGACGGTCTTGAACAGTCAGCCTGGGGGACAGAGTGGCCACAGTGTCTGTTTAAAGCCAGTGATTAGGCCAACAGCCTGTGTTTTGTCCTGAAAACTCTGCTGTGTCCGACTGCCAGTTAACGACATGTCTTAGCATATATGAATTGCTAATACATTACTAAGTGTAAAAATAACAAAAAGTAAATAACAGGTATCTCCTCAGGTGATTTAAAAATAAAAAAAAAAACACACAAAAGTAGTAAAAAAACAATATAAGAAATTACAATGCTTAATAAAAAAATTAATTGTGCATAAATACACAACAAAAAATCCTTAGGATATTAGTTGTATCACATGACCAATAATAACCGTAGAATTCATCTAACAAGCTATACATGTGAAATACTGATCGGTGATAAAAAAATGTCAAAAAAATTTGCAAGTGTATTGTAATAACTGACCATTAAAGTATTCCCCAATCATAACAGTACAACTTGTCGATTGAATAAATAGAGGACGCCGTCATCCAATGTGACATTGAATAAAATTAAACTAGTTAAAATGTTGAATAACGACTAAGGAGGCAAAAATAAAAAAAAGTTGTGTGGTCTTTAAGAGGAGTTGTTCTATCAGAAGTTTCTATTTTGGCTGCATGAATGAAATAATCTGTACTTTAGCTGTGTATCAGATGACTGAAATTTGCATATAGCTCATGTGGTGTATCAGGGCCCTGTGAGTTCCGTTGCTAATTAAATCACGATTAGCTAGAGACGCTTCTGAAACTACTACACATGGAATTTTATATCTGATTCTCGAACAAGCAGCCCTAAGATGTACAGTGTGATTCGACTGAGATAAGATCAAGGCTTTTTTATGCCAGCGCACGACACTGCAGCGAAATGTGTTGGAGATGATTCATCAATGCTATCACAAAGAAGCAAACTCGCAGGGGGGAGAGATGATACACAGGGGTCGATTTTCTGAGGGAAGAAACTGCAGGGAGGTCATATTATTGTATCTCCTTAAGGAAAACAGATGGAACAAAGCAATCTATATTAGGAGAGATGTCTTTAATTTTGTGTTCCTACAATTTGAAAGCTATTCTGTTGTAGCGAGAGCAACCCCATTAAGCTATTTTTAGAGCTGGGAGTTAAGGGGATAAATGACAATGTGCAAAAAAGAAAAAAACTATCAAAATTAATACATGAGATCAGATCTTAGATTAAGGCGCAAAATGGAAAACCTTGGGTAGTTTCCAATTTAAGATCCAGAAAAGGCTATCTTAACATAATTCGTTTCCGCTGATCACTCCCTTGTGTTGGTATTATACGACCATACTACAATACCAATGTCTGTGAATATGTTGTCCCTACATTGAGGTGTCTTGTAGACATCAGTGTTAGAGGCCCTGGACTTACTAAGGGTTGCACTTTTACTAAATGGCCATTAAATGTTCATTAATGTGGACTTAGTGTTCGAGACTGCTACAGCCTCACATATTTTTAAATTGCAGGGTGTGCATCAGACTTAAATGGGACATTAAGGGTTTTAACAGTTCTATAAATGTTTTATCATAAAATCTAATTCATCACTGATTATCCGAAAAATCTGGTAATGGTGTAGCATGTTTGCATGTTCCGCCAACAACTATGCAGAACTTAAAATCCTCTGATGTGGAAAGCAACATATTTTGTTGTATGTACAACTAGAAATAAACTGGACGATGAAGTATGGAGCCTAACTGTCTCGCCCCTCCCTGGCCTTACAATGTGCAGCACTCGCGCTGCGCAACTAGATATAACACCTTGTCCTGCAATAAAATGGGTACGTTTTTTTTTTTATTAATGTTTGTGATTTTTGCAAACTGGTTACCTAAATTGGAGTAGTTGAAGAAAATAAAATGTTTGATCACTTAGGTATCCCTGACTTGTTTGTCTGAACTTAATAAAGACTTTCTGGGTCTACTTTTTACTTTTATTAAGTGCTCAGTTTAAAGTCCACTCCGGATATCTCTGTTCTCGGAGTCCACGTTAAACCTCCACTTGCTGTTTAAAAAAAAAAATGCATCATCTGAACATGCATGTTTCGTTCTAATGAGTTCACCCAGTGGTATGGATTTTATGGTAAGAACAGGATGGCTGCTTCTGGCATGCAAAATGGTGTTGTCTGAAAGTTCATTACGGAAAAGTTACCGTGTGTATCTTGTTTAGGAGAGTAACCTCTCCATTCACATTGATACCGATAAGGAAACGCATGACAGATGTGAATTGATATTGAGTGTAGTGTAAAGTAAATTGATGTTATTATGGTTGATATGACATCCATTTTTCCATTTCTATGATGTCCCATCCCACATCATGAGGACGTTATCTATGTACCTCCCATACCATTTTAATGATTTATTAACGTTTTCTTTTATCAGAATACACAAATTGCCTCTATCGTCCACCACGCATAAAGATTGGCTGAGAGGGAGGGGGAGAAATAAGGCCACCGTGGGTGCTCTCTCTCTATATATATATATCTAGGATATAATATATATATATATATTTAATGTATTTGCTTGATTTATTCATAAAGAAAAACATGATAAAAACAAGAAAAATGTGAGAAAACAGTAATTGAGGGTCAAAAACATAATTACGGAGAGCTTCTTTCAATGTACGAACTAGTATTCGCACAAGTGATGTGCACCGTATTATTGCCAGATATTGTATAACTGGGGTATAATGAGACTAAATAACAGTTGTTAACCCATGAAACTTCTATTGGCCCACAAAAATGTATCCAAAATACACGTAATACAAATATCTTCTTTTATGAATCTTGACACCAGAAACCACTGGACTGAGCATCAATAATAGGTTTGTAACTCTTTCACAACTCTTCAAAAGCAGTTGTTCACATTTAGTGAGAATTAAAGGTGGATGTATCGACTTCCTCTAGTTGGCTGATTCATACTGCTTGCAGACGTTTCAAATCTAGGTAATGCGAGGGGATTTCCTCCCTGCTCAGCTGTGGGTGACATATCTCCCCGCTTCCTACAGTGGCTCCAAGATCCCTGTGGATCAACAAGTCACGGTAGGTCTAGTCCTTATCAGTCTTATTTTGTAAGAGCTGGTAACATACAATGGATGCATTCATATCTACGACCTCAGCACTGATCTTCCTCTCACGCAGCTGGAAGATGTGTTACAGTTGAACTCCAGGCTCTAAAGAACTGGGGAACAGATCTCCGCCTTTAATGCAGGAGCGTTAGGCCACCGGGAAAAGAATGTTAGTTTTCTCAATAGTATAGAATCCTGCTGCAGTTCGTTTCTGCTAAGAGGTATCGTGGAGGACTGCGAAACTGCTATGGCCCCTAAATTCTGCAGTCATAGAGGGATCGGACACACAATTGTTGCTGTTCCCGTTGTGTAGAGTCCTTCAGTGTAATTCTGTTTCTTCTGCTGTTATAAAAGTGCAAATGGTGAACGGGTCCCTTACTCTGAGGAGAGAACAGCTCGTGATAATTCGACGGGGGGGGCTAGTATAGATTGTGAATGAGTCTCAGCTAGTGAAATTGCAAGAGAGGAGGATTCAGCAAACAAAAACACAAGGATAGGAATACTGTGAATACAAGACAGCTCTTTGTAATGACAATCCAATTGCCAAAGTTGTTTGTTTTCACCTGTCCCTTTTTGAAGACGCACCATTTAATGAAATGAGTAGAATCCCTTTAATACCAGCTCTGATGGGTCTAACTTTTTTATTGCACTCTTTGTAGCCAAGGAGAAGATGGGAGGAAACGTGGTTAGCTGGAACAATCTGACTTAAGAAACATCTTTACTCATCAAAAATGACGCTCATCTCTATGATAACTGTATCAAATAGATTAGACTTTAAAAAATCTGTATTCATATATATAAAATCGTATCTAACAATCGAAAATACGGAATCTTTATAAACATCTCGGATGCTAGCCGTGTTTACCATCCCCAGCTTATGTCCACAATCTCTGGTAAGCAGGGGGCTGCTAATGTGGTTAGAAAAAGTTTGGGGCGGACCAATTTTCCTTATCCCTCTATATATTCTATGCCTCCTTCACCTACCTTCTTTCTTCCCTCCTTCCATTTCTCCCCACCTCTCCCTGCTGTGAAGCGGCTCCCTCTAACCCAGTAGGATGGTAATGAGGGAGTGTGTGACCTACCCATTTCAAGTACGGGCGGGTCTCTATGGCACAAACTTTGGTGCTCATATCGTTAAGGTTTGAGTTGGCTCTCTAATTACTGTTTAGAGCCGGGACTGGGACTAAAATTGCAGCCTGTGCATGAAACCGGAGCCAGCCAGCCTATACTAGTTTACCCTCCACGGATGGAAATAAAAAATGTGATGACAACAAATGCAGTAATATCGCTAGACCCCTCTCCATCCATCAACTACCCATTAAATTTGTATATACAACGATTGAGGAAAAATAAAAGAACCAATCTCACATGCACCTAGGAATCACTTCTGTCACATACTGTACCTCCAAAATTTATTATATTGATACCATACACCCGAAATAACATCCCAACTGCTCAACCCAAGAAATGAATTTTAATTACCATTTGGGGAGCTCACCGAAATTACATTACTAACTGCACTTTATAAATGCACATTGTACACTCATAATAATATAATTCATTATAACCCAATAATGTTTTATTTTATCCACTGAACCCTAGAAATTACTCATATTACTTAATGTTACCCAGTGACTTACATTACTCATGTTTTTTACATAGACTACCAATACGCACACTATACCAGGAGGATTACATTTACATTACTGTACCCAGAGATATCTATCACATCACACTCACATGAGTTTATCATGACACACTACCTCAGAGATTACATTCACCATACTCAGAATTCGTACATTACAAAAAAAACTGTACCAGAGATTTACATTACATTCCATTATTGTACTCCAGTGATTACTACATTACACCACTTACACAGATATATACATTATCCACTGTACACAGATGATTATTGCATTATCTCACTGTATCCCCAGAGATACATTTCACTTGTTCCCAAGATGTACATTACACTTACATACCCGAGGAGGAGAGATTCATTACACAATGTACCACAGAGATTTTACATTACACATGTACCCAGAGTATTACTGCATTAACACATACACCTAGATACGCTTCATTATTCCAAGGTTACCCCAGAGATTACATTACACACCATACCCCAGAGATTAAAATTACGATATACCCCAGAGATTAAATTACACACCAAGTACCCAGTGATATATTAAGCACTGTACCTCGAGATCTAATCACACACTCAAAACACCAAGAGATTACATTACACACTGTAACCCAGAGAATTACATTACTCCCATACCCCCAGAGCTTCTACATTACACTGCTACCATATTTACTACATTACACAACTGTACCACAGATATTACTACAGTACACCACTTTCACCGATTTTACTACATTACACACCATACATATACATTATTTATGTACCTCCAGAGATGTATATTACACACCTAAACCCTGATCTATTCTACTATATTAATTACCCGTACAACAGAGTTAAGTTTATTTCCGACACAGTACCCCCAAGACGATTACTGCATTATTCACTGTTACCCCAGAGATTAATTACTGAGCACAAACAGTTTATATTAACATAACCCAGAGATTTTTACATTCACCTCACTCTGTGCAGAGATAATACATTAGACACGGTACCCGGACAATTGTTTGTGTCATATACTATACACACTATTACTGAACCTATCACCACTTAGGTAAGTTCACTGACGGTTTTTCGGAGTAGTGCGTCGCTTTGCTTTGTTGGAAAATTTGGCGCTTTGCAACTGCCAGAATTGAGAGCAAATGTCCGAGGGACTGCCTGAGGGCAGATTTTCACCTCTCTATCATTAATGCTGGTTAGTGCATAAAATGCCCTTGAAGAATTCTGAGTAGGGTCTGACTAACGCACCAAAAATACTCAGTAAGAATCAGTGTCATTTAAATGACAACACTGATTTTAACTAGGGTACAATGTAAAATCAGTTTCCTGTCGGCTTGGATAGCCGGTTCTGAGGGAGATTACAGCTTGAATCCCCCAGAATCTCAGCTTCTCTAGCTTCAGTGTGATACGCACCCTTATAAGCGGTGGCGCTCCTACTATATGTAGGGATGCTTTTTTAGAAGTCCACACTTCTTCTAAAAATGCTGTGGGGCGGAGGCAGCCCTTCACGTTAATTTTTCCCTGTGCGTAAGTGCAGAGGGAAGACGTGAATGGCTCAATACATGGTTTACAGTATATACAATCTCCATATACAGTACATACCTTCTCACATGCACACACAAAAACCTAACACCACTTGTCCCCTACCTTACATGTCTCCTCTGTAGTTGGTTGCAGATGGCATTCACGGCAAGAGCTTTACTTATCTGTTCTGTGAGGGCTGAGCATAGAGGAAGTGGATATACAATGGGAGAGCGAAAGATATACAGCCCAGATACAGAGTGTGCTGATGTGGAGACAGCGTTCGATGGTGAGGCAGCTCCTGCTGATCTCTTTCTATACACCACATCACGCTGCTTCATTGCAATGGACACATTGAGGCTGCTACCTTCTCTGTGGCCCCAAAGATCAAGAAAATATAGAGGAAGAGGCTTTACTTCTACCTCTCTGTGCTTGCTTCTCTCCCACTTACTGTATTCTCATGCTTTAGCTGGTTTATTTTTTCTTAAGTAGCTAAAAATGTGGGGGGGACCGTCCCCACCTGGAAAAGTGGGGGGGACAAAGGTCTCGTACCCCCATACCTTAAAGTTAGACCTACTGTTGGTACGGCTTGGAAACTGAACTAAGTAAATCAGGTTAAAAATTCAGGATTTGTGCGAGTAGAAGCAACGTGTAGAAGGAATGTGTCTAAGTAGGTTTCTCTTCATTACGTTTTAATGTTATTAACTCCAGTATAGACATTGTTCTAAAGTCTAGATCTCTGAAATTCTTATTTGACGAAGATTTAAGATATATACCATTAAAAGCACTTTTTTTTTCTACTGATACTCCTATAGCAAACAAGCATCTTCTGCCTATGGAACAGAAAAGTGCTAGAGAGCTAAACGGATAGCCTTCATCTTAGGCTTCCAGCTTGCCATGCTTAAGAGGAATTGGCACCCCGCAATCTACCATGGAGGTGGCCAATTGGAGTATGAGGAACGTTGTGCGGCATAATTTTTATTCATTTAGACGCCATCGATCACGCAGCATCTAAAGAGGTTAGACCCAGGGAACAGAGCGGTTCCGTAATTAGCACGACACCAGCTCCTCTATATAGTAGGTTTACTAAGTAAGTTGTTACACAGGAACTTTACCGATTCAGGATCATTACCAGTTATCCTGTGTCGGTAAGAGGTTAAATCATCAGAAGACTTGAGAACACTAGAAAGCAGGGAGATTTTCAGACATAGGCATACACATAATCAAAAACGCAGCAGATTGAAACACCAATAAGGAGGCAGTCATAGCTGTCACATCCAGCACGGATCGAGATTGGTCCTCTATGTTCTTTTTTGATTCTCTTTCCTTGCCCTTACCCTTTCTGTAGACTCCATGGAGCAGCTGTGCTTGAGATCTCTAGTGAAGCTTACCTTTGTCTCCTTCTTTGCAGTGATGGATCACTTTCCTAAATTATGAATGATGTGAAACAGATAAGAACCACAGTAGTGGGGACAGAAAAGGATGTTGATACAGTAAGGTGTAGAAGGATGCATTTCCTCCAACAGATTCTACAAAGTTTTCTTGTTTCACTTGTACTGGTGGACTTATGAACATTTGTTTTTAATCAGCGTTACACTTTAAGGAAATATATTATCATGCAAACTCTTAGGGCCGTTCGTCACGGCTTAGTTTCGGTGTGGATTGGCAGCCGTACTGGCCGACGGATTTGCGTGCAGTAACCGGCTCCAATCCGTCGCGTAATTACGGTAACCACAGTTCTCATAGAGACAGGGATTCGTCCTCCTCCCGTCAGGCGAATCCGCGGGCCGGGAAGAAGTCACCTGTCATTATCTGGCGCATTACGCGCCGTTGGATTAATCAAGTCTATGGGGCCGGGGGCAGGCCCACCGCCCCTTATTCAAGCCGTAATTGCGAGACGCAAATCCTGGACTGATTACGGCTTGAATAAGCGTCTGTGGCATCACGGGCTTAAAAGGCATGTATTTGGCATAATGCAGAATCTAGAGGGATTGGAATGAGCTTGTGGATACTATTTACAGTCCTTCTAAACATTCCTATACATAGTGTGCATCTTACGGTGATACGACCTTGCTCTTAGGGCTCGTACACAGAACCCCTGTGTGTTTTCTACACAGTTGAAAATAAAATCAAGAAGGGCAAAAATGTTGTGTTTTAAATAGCAAATAATTTATAGTAATAAAATATCACTCTGTACAGACATTAATAAAATTAGTGTAAACTTCAAGCAGCACTGATCATAAGAATATTCCTTTTTATAACTTCAGGTGGTTTTATCTTTAAGCAGCAAATTTCTGGACATCAGCTGGAGCTTCTGTTTGGTCTCCCAGTGTTCCAAAGTAGATAGAGGAAAAGACGGTGAAATCTTCATATTGTTAAAATCCTATTGGAGGTAAAAAGTACAGTTAAATAAAGTATTTTACCGGTAAAGATACTTTTGAACACTTTGTAACTACTGCCCGATCCAGATTATTTTGATAGTGTCGGTTGACATTTTTCATAACTCAACATTCTGATGAACTGAAAGTTAGACCTTATTCACAAAGAAAAGTCAATTGGTAACGGTCAAATATCCAGCAACACAGTCTATATACAAGAAGCATGGATGTTCTCAACCCGTTGGTAGATGACAACAGTGCTTGCAAATACAGAGTCCCACTAGACTTGATAAGAAACAACTGCAGCAGAAAGTGTCTGGAGACGTGAATCGGCCGTAGGCTGTGTTTGTGTCATTCTCCTGTCCATATGCCAGTGTTTGGCACAAAAGTAAGATAAAGAGGATCAGTGAGTTCTGCAGTTGTTTCTCATCAAGCAAAGTTAGACCTTAGTTGACTGTATTTTACCATTTGTACTACAACTCAAGTACTGGTTCAGTCATGGATTTAAAGGAAACCTGTCACATAGGTTATGCCCCCCTTGCTGAGGACAGCACAAGCTAGTGTCAGACCTGCTGTTCCCAGCACTGTGCCCCTTATTCTGTAAGATGCTGGAGTTTTAGAGCATTTACCCCTTAAATCTTATTCATGAGCAGGTGTTAGCCCCTCCCACCAAAGGCTACCTCCGCCCACGAGTTATTTACATGTTTCTACCTATTCAAAGTAATAGGTTTGTCAGTTGAGGTGGGCGGGGCTAGCCTCCGATTGTCCGGGTTTGAAAAAAACGGACACTCTGAAGGACCTTCGAATGACTCTTCTGGCTGAAAAACTGCAGATTTGAGCATTAAATACACGAAAACTACAGCATCTTACAGAATAAGGGACACAGCACTGGAAATAGCATGTCTGTCACTACCTTGTTCTGTCCTCAGCCCGGGGGGCAAAAACTATGTGACAGGTTCTCTTTAATGACTAATAGCATCATAGATCCCTAGTCTAGGTATTAGACATGATTGGGCCAGGCGCTTGTAGCCGCATTATAGTTGTCTTAGTCTTTCACAATGTTAGTCCTTATTCAAACTATTGTAATGGTTGTGTGCACTAGTGAGCGCCATTATAAGTTTTAAACTTAAAAAAAATAAATATCCCGATTGGAATGCAACCTATTATGGCATTCCTGAAGACAAAGGATAAGGTTCATAGATCTGCAGCAGATTTCCTGCCTGGATTTGTGGATGGAAATCTGCAGCATTACCTGCAAGCACATCTCATCCACACTCTGTTTAAAATGACCTGTGGTACAGATATCTAGATCTGCAGCATGTCAATTTAGGTTGTATATTTTCCCTGTTGACTTTAGTAAGGAGGTTAAAATCCTGATGAAATTAAGGTACTATTTGTGTGGCAATAGTACTGCGACTTCCATAACTGCAACACTGCAGTGTTTTTAGAAAAACACCCACATTTTCTAACAGTAGCAAAATCATTTTTCATTGTTGAGTGTTTTACAAAGAAAAAAAGCATAAGGTGCTGGTTACAATGCCAAACATTACTGTTACTGCAGAGATCCAGTGCTGTCATTCTGAAGAACATGTACTTGAATGTACTACCAGCATTTCCACGCCCAACTGACAGGGAGAGGAAAGTGCAGCCAAGACTCAGTGCTGCATTATGGATTTTCATTTTTATAAAGTGGTTGGGGAGGGGGCCCCCAGATGAACTTTCCTATCATTATCTTAATTCATCTAATATGTGGGGCATACGGTTTCATATTTTTTACAGCTTCTCATATTTTATATTACATAGTATGAATATAGTTATATAGGTATAATATCCATTTACTGCTGCAAAAACTCTATGTAGCATATAGCAACATGGCAGCTGTGTAAATACAGAATATATACACTGCTGCCACTTAGCTTTTTAGTGTATGATGTAAATTTGGCAGTGGCTAGTACACATATTATACTATACAATATAGAATATCAGATAAGCAATGTGTATATGCTGCATAATATGAGGGCAGTATACTCCAGTGAGTAGTCGAAAAGTGAGAAATGCTATACTGTTGGCCAAATCAGTATTGCGCCTCCTCCCAAATCACACAACTCCCTTTGACAGTAAATCTACTGGTCTGTAATTTACATCAGTATTTGTAAGACAAAACTAAGAACTGAACCTATACACAGAAAAATGGTAATTAAAAGATTTTGTCCTTTTTCTGTGTTTTTACCCACTCCTAGTTTTGGCTTGCAAATCCTAATGCGAAATACTACCAATTTGGCCTAACAAACGCATTGTATGCAACAAAATGTAACTACTCTCTACAGGCTGAAGCATCTATTTGAGATAGGATTTGTTTTCTTATTACTTCTTATGAAGTATTTTCTGAAAACACATACATATTATACACACATACCATGTAAGATATAATGAACTAAGTCAAAAAGATCTTACATGTTCAGGCACTTCACAAGAATCTCTTAATGCGATCCCTGGGCCTAACTTCACTTGTAGCTTCTGAATTCTGCATTCTAGTTCCTAATAAGAAGAAAGCACATCAATTAAACCATAGGGTACATTTTATACATGTGTGGGTCCTCCATTGCAAAACTTCACAGGACTATCCAGGAGGGGGTAGTAGCCTTGTGTACATATAGGGGCTGTTGAATGAAAATAGACTGTGGTGGGAGCAAAAAGAAATTTGAAAAATATTTGTACGTTTCATCTGATTTGTAATTAAAGAAGTTGTCCAATCGATTTAAATATTTGCTCATTCAGTTTTGATAATTATGTATTGAAAATACGGTTATTAAAATGGCGTCTCCTTTACAATAATGTGCACAGAACAGCAACTGATAAGGTTGCGTTGGGGGTCATGCCTTACTGCTGTTACAGGAGGTTGGTGGGCAGCACCTGCACTGTTAGGGTAGGTGGGTGGGTGGCTGCTATAGTACTGCTTGTGCCTGGTTCCTAAACCGCTAACCAGCAGCTGGGCTTGCAAGCTTTTCAGGAGACTTGCACATCTGCTGCTACAGGAGATGCATAGTGTCCTCCCTGAATGAAACATCACACTGTACATAGAAGTGTAATGATCCATTCAGGGAGGGCGCGCTTCAAACCCTGTATGGATACTTCTGCTTCCTGAACAGGCCCAATAGCTAATTAGCCAGGTACACACACCTCCCCTCGCAGATCAGAAGCCGCCAATTCAGTACTACAGGAGCTGCCCACCCATGTAAAGAAGACATTTCCATTTACAGCAATTTTGATCACAATACAATAAGCTGAATGACCAAAATTTTCATGAGGTGGACAATTAAAGGGGTTGTATCATTTCATTAAATGGTCTTCAGAAAAAGGGGACAGTGAAAACAAGCAACTTTGCAAGTGGATGTCATTAGCAAAGCTGTCTTGTTTTCACAGTCTCCCTTGTCTTTGTTTTCTGTAAACTCTGACCCCCAGTGCTGGTCGGATAGACAGATCCCTTCTTGCATTTCATTAGCCGAGGGCTCTAATAATTTACATTCTGTTCAGCCCCCCGGCCAGCCGTGTTCACGGAGCTTGCATTCCTGCCTCTCACTCAGAATTAGGGGCCGACAACAATTTCACTCTATACAGCTAGCTGCCTCCTTATTGACACTGCAGCTGTCTCTATAATCAGAAAACAGCAGGATTGTGCAACGGTGCCTTAATGCTCCTGTGTGTAAGGGTCCGACAAAAATTTCACTCTATAAAGCTAATTGCTCCTTATTGACACTGCAGCTATAGCTACAATCAGAAAACAGCAGAATTGTGCGTCGGTGCCTTATGTAAACATGAAGGGAGATGGATCTGTGCTGTGGATGGATTCAACTGTAGCAAACCTCCAGATGTAAGAGATCAGTGCTGAGTTCATAGAAGACTGTTTAGACTGAATGCAAGCCTGTGGTATGTAAACAACTTACAAAATAAGACTGCATAGGGAGAGGACAGTGATATGTAGAGGGGAGAGAACAGCCCAAATGAAGAAGCGATACATCCCCTTTAAAGTTGTAGTGATTACTTTACTTTCCAAATAAACACACAAAATGCAAGTTATAGAAGGTAGATTTCCATGGGGGTGAAAAAGGAGCAGTAGGCCAAATACGTTTTGGGCCCTCTGCTAAACGTGGTGTTGTACTAAGGTGTTTTGGGCTGCAGAATCCTTACAGCCATTATAAATCAAAGATTCTAAGGCGTACTTTATTTACTACCTTACACCTCTGCTCCAGTTCCTGTCTGGATGTCACCTCCTCTTCCAGCTGACTCTGTAGGTTGGATTCCTTTGCATCCTGTGATGTGGCTGCACTGATCTCTTTGCGCATGCTCTCCACTTCTTTCATAAACTCTTGAATGCGTTTACACTACAGAAGAAACAGTAACTTACATGTGGTGCATTGCATCTAGTTACACATCTGGACAAGATGTCCGGTTTACCCTCTGATAACCACTGCCTCCCCTCTCACCTGCTCATTATTGTTATTCTCATAAGATTCCTTTATGTTCTTCATATGTTTCAGCTCGGCCTCTAGATCCTGAATAGACATCACATACACAAGCATTTTAATTCACCATCAAGGACATTTTCCACTGACATTCAAACAGAAGGTCAAACCTTCACAACAAATTGTTACTGTTCCAATGAATCTAATATGAAGGAAATTTACTCTCATTCTCATTTGAGTCTACAGCTCTTATTTGAGAACTATGGGCCACATGTATGAAAACTGTCTAGGTCTAAGACTGTCTTTGTTGCCCATGGCTCCCATTCATTTCATACACTACTCTTAAAAAAAAGGGGAGCTCTGGTTGCTCTGGGCAACAAAGAAAGTCTTACACCTAGACTGTTTTCATACATGAAGCACTTTGCTTCTCTATGGTAACTGACCATGAATAAACTGTGTATTCTGATTCTACAGTCATATTGCCATTCATCTGTTTTTACTATTTTTTGCAATTTACCAAAATCCAATTAATAAAATTATTTAGTAAAAAGCAGGGAAGAGAAGGCAGCTATCGGGACTGTAGGATTAGATTGCAGAGTTCTTTATAGTCTGTTACCATAGAGAGACATGGGTCTCCATAAGAACTGAAAAACACGATTATAGCTTTTTAAGTAAACTACTTTCAAAAACACTTCAATGTATTTTTATTCTATTTTTTACTTTTTTGTATTCTTAACATCCTTGAAACCAAAGCCGACACATTAGCCCAAGTTCCAGGGGAAATATAAGCTCTTAAAATGGAATTTAGAGCTGATCTAAATTTGCCAAGACCCAGCAGATACTCAATGATCACGTGATCGCTGGAACTGGAGCAGAAAGTGGCACTGCCATTTCATGAACAGTCTACACAGTGCTCTATGTATATAGTCAGGCTCGGACTGGGCCGCCGGGGGAAAGGAGGATCCCCCGGTGGGCCCCCCCGAGCCGCTGGGGGCCCCGGAGGCAGTGCCGTTGCTCCCCGGGGCCCGTCCGCGCATCCGGTCCCTGAGCGCCCGGGACCTGCGTCCCGAGCGTCCAGAGACCGGCCCGGGTGTTGGGGACTAAGTCCCGACCCCGGGCTGCGGGTGTCAGCGAGCCACGCCACTAGCAGCTGCCTCCGTGACTCCCCGGAGGCGAAACTAGCCTGCAGCTGCCGGGCGCCGGCCCTACTGCTTAGGCGGCGGTGACTCACTTCACCGCGCCGCCTTGCAGGCGCCAGTACGGACCTCGAGCGCGCAGCAGACCCCAGCAGAAGTGGCTGTTTGGTTTTTGTTAGTTTTTTAACTGCAACAAGGGCCTGGCTACAAGGGGCCCTGGCTACAGAGGGCCCTGCTACAAAGGGGCCTGATCAAAGGGGTCCCCTGACTACAGGGGGCCCCTGACTACAGAGGGGCCTGACTACACTTCAAGGGGCGCCTCTGATACAGGGGGCCCTGCTACAAGGGGAGGGCCCGACTACAGGGCCCGTACAAGGGTGGGTTTTTTGTTGTTAAAGGCAAAAGGGGGGCCCTGGCTTACAAGGGGCCTGACTACAAAGGGGCCTGGCTACCAAAAGGGGCCTGTATAAAGGGGTCCTGGCTACCTAAAGGGGCCCTGGCTACAAGGGGGGCCCCTGGCTACAAAGGGGCCCACTACAAGGGGGCCCTGCTACTAGGGGCCCTGACTACCTACAGGGGGGCCACTGACTAAAAAGGGGGGCCCTGCTACCTACTAAAGGGCCTGACTACCTACACATAGGGGGCCGGGCCGAGGGGGGCATGCTTCCTGAACACACTAAAGGGGCCCTAACTCTGTATGCTACATAAAGGGGACCCTAACTACCTAGCAGCTACCTAAGGGACCCTACTACCTACAGGGGCCTGACACAATGCCTGCTAACCTATAAAGGGGCCCTGTTGACTACCTGGCCTAATTTAATGAGGGGACCCATGCAGCTACCAATGGGGTAGCATCCTACTACAGAGGGGGTGCCATTGCTACCACAGGGTGCCCTCGACTAAAAAGGGGCCGCCTGTGAGGATACTAAGGAGCCTACTACAGTATGGCTGTTGCCCGCTCTCCCAACATGGGTAGTTTGGTACTAGAGGTGGGAATAGATAAAGAGATGCTGGAAAATTGAGGATTCTAAGATATTTGTGTGTAATTTCTGCAGGGATGAGTTGTGGCCGGGACAAGTCCTCATGGCGGTGTGGAACGGATGCAGAAGAAAAGAGAATAAGAACGGATCATAAGAGAAGAGAACGACTCCTCAGATAGGACGTCTCCGGTGAGTCCCTGATTTCAGGGGTTATTTACTTCTATACTGGATCAGTGCTGTATTCACTGTAATGTGATGTGACCCGAGCTGGTGTCTGATCTCTATGTGGTCTCTATATGGCAGTGTTGTAGGTTATACCTAAGCTGGTTTTTGACCTCTATGTGGTCTCCATGTGGCGGTGTTGTAAGTTATACCTGAGCTGGTGTCTGATCTCTATGTGGTCTCTATATAGTGGTGTTGTAGGTTATACCTGAGCTGGTGTCTGACCACCATGTGGTCTCTATATGGTGGTGTTGTAGCTTATACCTGAGCTGGTGTCTGACCACTATGTGGTCTCTATATGGCGGTGTTTTAGGTTATACCTGAGCTGGTGTCTGACCACCATGTGGTCTCTATATGGTGGTGTTGTAGCTTATACCTGAGCTGGTATCTGATCTCTATGTGGTCTCTATATGGTGGTGTTGTAGGTTATACCTGAGCTGTTGTCTGATCTCTATGTGGTCTCCATATGGTGTTGTAGGTTATACCTGAGCTGGTGTCTGATCTCTATGTGGTCTCCATATGGTGTTGTAGGTTATACCTGAGCTGGTGTCTGATCTCTATGTGGTCTCCATATGATGTTGTAGGTTATACCTGAGCTGGTGTCTGACCTCTATGTGGTCTCTATATGGTGGTGTTGTTATACCTGAGCTGGTGTCTGACCTCTATGTGGTGTCTATATGGTGGGGTTGTAGGTTATACCTGAGCTGGTGTCAGATTGATATGTGGCCTCTATATGGCGGTGTTGTAGGTTATACCTGAGCTGGTGCCTGACCTCTATGTGGTCTCTATATAGTGGTGGTGTAGGTTATACCTGAGCTGGTGCCTGACCTCTATGTGGTCTCTATATGGCGGTGTTGTAGGTTATACCTGAGCTGGTGTCTGACCTCTATGTGGTCTCTATATGGCGGTGTTGTAGGTTATACCTGAGCTGGTGTCTGACCACTATGTGGTCTCTATATGGTGGTGTTGTAGGTTATATCGGCTCCGGTATAATGCCAGTGTACATGTGTCCCTGATTGACCCTGTGATAGGAGTTACACTTATACTTTCTTGCTGGTGTTTATTTTAGAATTTGGTGAGGTGCGTGACCAAGGGAAACGTGGAGGGGATATTGTGTGTGGGTGGAGGGGGATATTGTATTTGGTGGAGGGGATAGTGTATGTGGGTGGAGGGGCGATAGTGGTATGTGGGTGGAGGGGGATATTGTATGTGGGTGGGGGGGATATTGTATGTGGGTGGAGGGGGGATAGTGTATGTGGGGTGAGGGGGATAGTGTATGTGGGTGGAGGGGGATAGTGTATGTGGTGGAGGGGATATTGTATGTGGTGGAAGGGGATATTGTATGTGGGTGGAGGGGGATAGTGTATGTGGGTGGAGGGGGATATTGTATGTGGGTGGAGGGGGTGAGTGTATGTGGGTGAGGGGGATAGTGTATGTGGGTGGAGGGGGATATTAGGATAGTGTATGTGGGTGGAGGGGATATTGTATGTGGGTGGAGGGGGATAGTGTATGTGGGTGGAGGGGGATATTGTATGTGGGTGGAGGGGGATAGTGTATGTGGGTGGAGGGGGATAGTGTATGTGGGTGGAGGGGGATATTGTATGTGGGTGGAGGGGATATTGTATGTGGGTGGAGGGGGATATTGTATGTGGGTGGAGGGGGTATGTATGTGGGTGGACGGGGATATGGATAGAGCTAATTAGCCCTGTGTCTATGATATGTTAGACTGACATGTGTGTGAGATACAGATATGTGACTCGCTTCGTATTGTACTACACAATACGGTTCTGTTTTTCACACTGTATTATGTTGTAAAATGGGCGCGTTTTTGTCCGAGAGGCCGGTAATATTTTCATGTACAGTAGGGTGGGCCCCCGAAGATCAATTCCCCTGTGGTCCCCAGACCCCCCAGTCCGACACTGTATATAGTGTTCAGCTAGGCAGGGACAGCAGTATATCTATGCTATTTCTCCAGCATGCTATCCTTGTCATCTTGGTAGACTGGTGCGGTGGTACGTATATATACTCTCTGCGTTTTAAACAGAACCCTGACACTATCACAGAGCAGGTGCATTTATACGGAGACTTGCTTACACACAGGTGGATTATATTTATCATCATCAGTCATTTAGGACAACATTGGATCATTCAGAGATCCTCACTGAACTTCTGGAGTGAGTTTGCTGCACTGAAAGTAAAGGGGCCGAATAATATTGCAAGCCCCACTTTTCAGTTTTTTGTTTTTTTTTTTTTTTTTTTTTACAAAAGTTTAAAATATCCAATAAATTTTGTTCCACTTCATAATCGTGTCCCACTTGTTGTTGATTCTTTACAAAAAATTAAAATTTTATATCTTTATGTTTGAAGCCTGAATTGTGGCAAAAGGTTGAAAAGTTCAAGGGGGCCGAATACTTTCGCAAGGCATTGTAGCTATGTATAGGATATCCCACAACTGAGCTTGGTAAGTTTATGCTCTACATTACCTGATTGTGGGCTATTGAACCTTTTTTTTATTAACAAATTCAAGTTTATTCATAGACATGAACGTGTTAAAAAAATTACACAATGAGTTAAAGTAGTAATGGAAATATGCAAATACAAAGCATACATGTAGTGAGTTCAGGTATATACTGATACAGAATATAACTCAGCACAATTTATATAACAGAGACTTCAAGAATCAGGTATAACATAGTCAGGTTTTAACACTGATATAACAAAGGTAAGCCCATTACCATCTATGAAACATGAAGGAAGTCACAAAAGGAATAGTAACTAAACACCAAACCAGGTGCGTATGTGTGGTATATGCTTTTCTGTCTCTGGTGGATGGACAAACCTGAAGGGGACTCACATATCATGAAAACACAAGGGTGAGAGAGGGGGGGGGGGGCACCCCATGGGCTATTGAAACTTACTATGGGTCACAGATTTATTTATTGATGTACTTTGTGTTTGTACACCATGCTTGGAAGGTTTTTGGGCCATTTTTGCCTCCTAGATGAACCCAAAACATTGTGTGTGAAAATGTGTTATAGGTTTACAGTGGTCAACTAGGTTGGGATTGTCCAATCTTTCCCTAACCTATTAATCTGTTTTTTGTCCAAATATTCCACTGACTGTATGGCTGTAATATGTTTTTTGCTATATCTATCATAAAAGTGTACGATATAAGTTTATCCTGTGTGAGCCCTTTTTTTTTTACGTTTTGTTATATTTTATTCCCTCTGGACAATCTACCTTGCCAGTTACTGTAGGGAAATTGTAGGGTTTTTCCTCAAGGGATAGCTTCTGGGCAGGGTTGCCCTTTTTGTGGCGGCTACCCTGCATTTTCTGTAGTTAGTTTAGTTTTATCATTTATTAGTAAAACGTATTTACTATATTGGTTGTTTTTGGATCTAAGTTTGCCGAGACCCAGCAGCTACCCAATGATCATGTGATCAATGGAAATGGAGCAGAAAATGGCACTGCCATGTATTGAGTGTTCAGGAAGGAAGGGACTGTAGTAAACCCTCTCTACTATTTCTCTAGAGAGCAGCTACCCTCTTCTGCAACTGCAAAATTTCTGAACAAATGTAGACTCTGAAGAAATGTTTCTGCAGCTATGTGTGGGACTGACTGCTGTCTAAAGATGTTGGGTGGTCGACAAGGTAAAGTTAGACTACACAGTATTAAAATGTGCCACATTTATCACAGTGTTTATAAATCTGGTGCATGTTTAGACTGTCTAGTCAAAGTTTACACCGTCCACTCGTTGCCTTACTTTATGCCACTATTTATGTGCACTAATTCGGCATAGGTCGTCACACGCTCATTTTCATGAAACCACACCCCCTTTGCCAGACCAGGTGCAGAAGTGTCTAGAAACTGTCCTAAACCTAATCTAAACACAATAAATGTAATGGAAAGGATGTACACCAGTATTTAATCACATATTAATTGCTATAATAAATGTGTCCCAATGTGATTTTGGCAGTGGAAACTGCCATATACTTGGGCATATTTATAAATGCAATTATAATATATTCGTAACCTGTCAATTTTCTACTAGACTCTGTAGCAGCACAAATGCACCTATGTGTTGCTCAAATAGTGTAACCCACAGGTGTCAAACTGCGGCCCTCCAGCTGTTGGGAAACTACAACTCCCATCATGCATTTGTAAAATCCATAATAGTGGGCATGATGGGAGTTGTAGTTTCACAACAGCTGGAGGGCCGCAGTTTGACACCCCTGGTGTAACCCATGTTCATTCCTGACCCATGTTCAAACCCGTGACAATCGTTTTTTTTTTTTTTTTAGGAGGGTAATCTGAAAACAAAATGAACACAAGATGTCCTAAAGCTCAGGCCCCAAGCGATCAGCTGGAATCTTTGTAGAAACCTCAAAGCATATTCACTATACAGTACTACTCCGACAGGAGAAATGATGCTTAAATTACACACACAAATCCATGGGCGGTCCATATTGGGTTCTCCTTTGTAGACACCCTCTGCCATGGCTAATAAATAATGGTTCCAAATGAGGTACCTTTTAGTAAATATCTAATAAGGTATTTGAAAGTGGGTTTTTTAGATGACACCTGAAATGACTATGACCTACTAAAAGGTGCTGGGAAAGGGAGTTAATTTAAGCTATATATCTGCATCTTCAAACATCTGCAATGCTTGGCTTATCTTCTGTAAAGAATAAAAGAACCGAGAAGTCTCCTAAATAAAACCATGATGAATAGATTATGAGATCAGGACAAAACTTTGAGTTGTTCTTTTCATTCCTGCAACTGTTCTGCTAGCTACTTTTACAGTTCTATACACTTACACTGTTTTATAGACCGTACATATGGTATAAACATATAACTCACTTGTATTCTTTCATTGTGATTTCTGACCCCTTTGCTCTCTATACAGGACTGAAGCTGTGTTTCCAGGCTGCGAATAAGGTCTTTGTGGTGTAAAGTCTTTTCCTCAAGCATAGACTCCCTGTTTCTCAGCTCTTTGTTTGCTTGAGAGAGTTCTGTTGATTTTGCAGTAACAGAGTCTAATGCTTTCTTCAGCTGTGTGGTACATAAAAGAATAGGTTATATCTCCTCTCACGGATAATGGGATTTGTTACAAATGGAAATACATCTGCCAGCTTCTCTGATAGCATGCAGCATCATGGATTTTTGGTTTCCTACATCGATCTGCAATAATTAGATTTAAGGATAATCTTCCAAAAAATGTATCAAAAGGTCTGATGCTAAATTTGACTAGAATAGCTTCTGACGTACATTCAAAATACAGATACATTATTATACTACACATATACATTATTTGCTGACATAAATCCAAATAATAAATGAAAAAGCAGCCATTCAGCTTTGATTTCAGTGTAGAAAGAAGCCCAGGTTTATCCCACTACGTCTTAAAGGGGTTGTTTAGAAAGATTAGCTTTCAACATGTAGGGAATGAAGACTTTTTCCAAATAGATTGCTTTGTTTATTTTTCTTTGTCGAGGAGATAAAAGTGATTTTATTAGCTCTGAGTACTCTTAGGTTTCTCTAGGTTACTGAGTTGCTCTGCCCTGCTCTCCTCTGCTGTTTGTCTTATCTGATAGCAGGGATGAGGTCATCACACAGGTTGCCACACTGAACTGATGACACCTTGAGTGTTATCTGATCAGACAAAGGAGACCAATTACTTTTGTTTACTTTAGCTCTGAAGCTTTTCTGGACTTTAGATAAACATCTCCTGCTCTCATGTCAGAGTAATTAGAAGACCTTTGAATATTGAGCTCATATGCTAATTACCCACAGCCTGACCAGGAAGAAACAGGATACATGAATAAAAGCTGCTTTTTGCTCTGTGAATCGGCGTGGTGAGACAACCCCTTTGATGGTACAATTCTGATAATGACATAACATTAAACTGAACTTTCGGAATAGTATATTTTATAATAATCTGATGTCAGATGTTCTATGTACTCTGATTTCTTGGTGTATAAGTTAATAACACATACCTAGAATAACCGACAATAATTCAGAAAATGAGCTAAAAAAAGGAAATTCTTTTAGTTGGCACCTGACATAGGATGGAAAGTTACCTGCAATGGATAAACAAATGTTACCTCTGTAAGCTCTTTTCTGGCTGCTTTCCTTGCATTTTTAATTTCCACCTTGTGCTGTTTCTTCAGTGATACAAGTTGTTCCTCAAATAACTTTTCCTTTATTTTATAATCTTCCTCAGCTTTTGTCCTGCAAAGAAAAGATCATAATCTTAGTGAACTGGTATACATGTATGTAGATAATGGTTATTAATCCTTAGGATAACAGTGATATTACTGGTTCACGCACAATTGCTTCTCTTGTAATTCTTTATTTTGTAGCTCCTTTTCTAGCTCATTGCTATGATTCTGTAAAACATAGTTTCTCTGTAAAGCCAGGTCCAATGCATGGGCAAGCTTTCGGTTATCCTCTCGAGTAACTTCAACAAATTTCTGCAGTGATTCTATCTGTTTATAACATAAAAGAGAAGAGGATAGAAATCTCCCCTGATAGCAAAATCATTAGGACGACTTTTATTTTATGTTACCTCTTCATGCTGCTGGCACTCTGTAGCATGTAGCATCGTATTGCTTTCTAGAAGTTCAGCCTTCAGATTTTCAATATACTTTTGGTTCTGGGCCCTAAGAAGAAACAATGTATAGAGAAATACAAAAGAAAGTTAAAGGAGTGTTCCGGGACTGATCAATGCTCGTTCGTCCATTGGGGTATAAGTAAAAATAGAAGAGAAGACTCATACTTACCTCCCAGACGCTCCCGTTCACTCCCGGCTTCCGACCAGGAAGCAAGCATTGAACCTTCAGTGTTCACGTTACAGTTCCAGCCAATTACAGGCCAGAGAGGTCAAGTGTGTGTGCCGTTGTGGCCTGTGATTGGCTGCAGTTGTCACGTGAACACTGGACGTTCACTGCTTACTTCCTTCTTGAACGCACTTGCAGCTCGGAGTGAACGGGAGCGTCCAGGAGGTAAGTATGAGTCTTCTCTATTTTTACTGATACCCCAATGGACGAACGAGCATTGATCAGTCTCGGAATACATTTTTAAACCTACAGATAGAGACTGTTTAAATGGCTAAAGTTATTCCGAGAACAAAAACAAGGCTGTTAATCTATACCATTATTTAATTTAGTCTCTATATTACCCACTGTTGTAATACTTTGGTCATACAACATAAGCCAGTTTAAAGGGTAGTCCGGTGCAAGTTAAAAAGAAATAATAGGCTACTGGTGCCAAATACAGTAAAAATATCCTATACTTACCTTCCTCTGTTCCAGTGCTGGACCTCCCCGGTCTTCTCTTTACCTTCCGTTCTCTTCTGAACAGGACATCACTGCTGCAGCTGCTGATTGGCTGCAGTGGTCACGTGTCTCTATTTATATCACCATTTGGAGCTGTTTACTTCAAAACCATGATGTAAACAAGTGGCACATGACCACTGCAGCCAACCAGCGGCTGAACAGAACAGAAAGGAAGGTAAACAGAAAACTGTGAAGAATCAGCGATGAAATGGAGGTGAGGAGGAAGGGTGGTGTATGCTTTTTAATTTTATTTGGCACCAGTAGCCTTTTATTTCACCCTTTTAGTTTGCTTTAGATTTTTATGCTTATTGTAACAAAAATCACGTGTCCTCATATGTGCCTTACACATAAGTATAGTTTTAAATTTGATGGTCTTAAATTCTGCTTTGCACCCACAATACTATCACATTTTTAACGTTATGATGGCATCTGCATTGAAGGCTTCTTCAGAATCCCCTGTTGCAAACTCTGATATTTTCAATGGGAAAATAAGGGTGCTTTCACACAGCGCAGTTTTGGTGCAGTTTTTACTGTGCTCCAATTAAACTGCCTTTATTACCAGCAAGCTTTTCTCACTTGTCTAAACTGTTTGGAAAGTGAGTCATCAATTAGTGTGTTTGTAATCCAAAGACTTCAACCGCAGTAATTGATTACTTACTTAAGACATCTTTCCGAACAATTTAGTCAACTGAAAGAAGTTTGCTGGTACTAAAAGCAGATTAATTGGGGCGCAGTTAAAACTGCACCAAAACTGCGTTTTGTGAAAGCACCTTAACACTGCCTATAGAACTACTTTGTGATCTGAACAACAGACACGTTGTTGGAATCTAACAAATACAGTCATGGCCAAAAGTTTTGAGAATGATACAAATGTTAATTTTTACAAAGTCTACTGCATCAGGTTTTATAATGGCAATTTGCATATACTCCAGAATGTTATAAAGAGTGATCAGCTTAACAGCAATTAATTGCAAAGTCAATAGTTGCCTAGAAAATGAACTTTTTCCCCCAAAACACATTTCAACTTCATTGCAGGCCTGCCTTAAAAGGACCAGCTAACATCGTTTCAGTGATTGCTCCATTAAAACAGGTGTGGGTGTTGATGAGGACAGGGCTGGAGATCAATCTGTCATGATTAAGTAAGAATCACACCACTGGACAATTTAAAAGGAGGCTGGTGCTTGGCATCATTGTTTCTCTTCTGTTAACCATGGTTATCTCTAAAGAAACACGTGCAGTCATCATTGCACTGCACAAAACTGGCCTAACAGGGAAGAGTATCGCAGCCAGAAAGATTGCACCTCAGTCAACAATCTATCGCATCATCAAGGAATTCAAGGAGAGAGGCTCCATTGTTGCCCAAAAGGCTCCAGGGGCACCCAAGAAAGACCAGCAAGCGCCAGGACCGTCTCTTAAAAGTGTTTCAGCTTTGGAATCGGGCTACCAGCAGTGCACAGCTTGCTCAGGAATAGCAGCAGGCAGGTGTGAGTGCATCTGCACGCACTGTGAGGCGGAGACTCATGGAGCAAGGCCTGGTGTCAAGGAGGGCAGCAAAGAAGCCACTTCTCTCCAGAAAAAACATCAGGGACAGACTGATATTCTGCCAAAGGTACAGGGAGTGGACTGCTGAGGACTGGGGTAAAGTCATTTTCTCAGATGAATCCCCTTTCCGAATGTTTGGAACATCTGGAAAACAGCTTGTTCGGAGAAGACAAGGTGAGCGATACCACCAGTCTTGTCTCATGCCAACTGTAAAGCATCCAGAAACCATTCATGTGTGGGGTTGCTTCTCAGCCAAGGGAATCGGCTCTCTAACAGTCTTGCCTAAAAACACATCCATGAATAAAGAATGGTACCAGAATGTCCTCCAAGAGCAACTTCTCCCAACCGTCCAAGAGCAGTTTGGTTATCAACAATGCCTTTTCCAGCATGATGGAGCACCTTGCCATAAAGCAAAGGTGATAACTAAAGGGCTCAGGGAACAAAACATCGAGATTTTGGGTCCATGGCCTGGAAACTCCCCAGATCTTAATCCCATTGAGAACTTGTGGTCAATCATCAAGAGACGGGTGGACAAACAAAAAACAACAAATTGTGACAAAATGCAAGCATTGATTGTGCAAGGATGGACTGCTATCAGTCAGGATTTGGTCCAGAAGGTGATTGAGAGCATGCCAGGGAGAATTGCAGAGGTCCTGAAGAAGAAGGGTCAACACTGCAAATTTTGACTTGCTGCATTAACTCATTCTGTCAATAAAAACTTTTGTTCATCATAATATGATTGCACTTGTATTTCTGTATGTGATAAAAAGATCTGACAAACACACATAAAAACCAGAGGGCAACAGATCATGTGAAAATATAATATTTGTGCCATTCTCAAAACTTTTGGCCATGACTGTACTATTATAAGTAAATTAGGTCCATTAGGTGCTGCCGATGTTGGTCATGTGGCTGATCCAACATTGTATCTCCAAAACCACAACCCAAATGTGTAAAGAACCTAAGTTTCATATGCAATATTGAAAATCCAGCAACCTGAGCACAATTTTGCTTCCCACAAAGTATTTGATCAAAGTTTGATAAATAAAACAATATATTCTTGGATGTTTATAATATGATATCATGTGTTGGAATACAACTTTAAATCACTCATGAATATATTGTTATATGTAATGAGCTAAGTATGAAAAGACCAATGTGATCATAGTGGCAAGCTGACCTATCTAAAGCCAAAGAAGAATGGTTTATTTTTCTGCTTATATCAGATAATTATCTTAACAAGACACTGTGGTCTTCAGATATCCCTCAAACTGATTGATGAATGGTTAAAAAGATATTTAAATGATACTGCTAACAAATAAAGCAGTGTGGCTGTCATCCCTAGATCTCATGTTCCCCCTAATTTAAGACTAACATCCCTCTCTTATTCAGAGAATGGGACATCCCTCTCTAATATAACATATAGTGTTACATATTTTCAAAGGCCGAAAAAAGAAAAACATCCATCCAGTTCAGCCTATTGTGTTATACGGTTGATCCAGAGGAAGGTAAAAACCTACATGAGGTAGAAGCCAATTGTCCTCATTTTAGGGGAAAAATTCCTCCCGACTCCAATCTGACAAATAGGAAAAAATCCCTGGATCAATGACCCCATTTCAGAATCTTAGTCACTATAAGTTGGTATATTATTGCACTCTACTAATGCACCCAGACCCTTTTTGAACTCTGTTAGTGAATTCACCATGACAAGTTCCTCTGGCAGAGAGTACCACAGTCTCACTGCTCTTACAATAAAGAATCCCTTTCTATGTTTAGGTAGAAACTTGCTTTCCTCTAGAAGTAGAGGAGGTCTCCTTGTTCTAGTTACAGTCCTAGGTATAAATAGATCTTGGCAGAGACTTCCATATTGACCCGGATATAATTATTTAGTATGTCCCACCAAAGTCGTCTTTTCTCTAAACTAAACAACCATAACTTTGTTAATCTTTCTGGATATTGTAGTCCACCCAGTCCTTTTATTATTTTCATTACTCGCCTTTGAACCTGTTCAAGCTCTACAATGGCTTTTTTTTTAGCACAGGTATCCAGTATTGTATGTGTGGTCTGACCAGTGACTTGCATAAGGGGAGAATAATGTTCTCATCATGTGCATCTATGCCCCTTTTAATAAACTCCATGATCCTATTTGTCTTGGCAGCTGCTGCCTCACACTGGCTGCTACAATTAAGTTTACTGTCCACTAAGATGACCCTTTGTTACGCTGTCCAATCCGTTAGTCAATATTAAGTCCAAAAGTGCCTTTCCTCTAATCGTCTCCTGCACCAGTTGGGAAACTATCTTTAGTTAAACCTGCTTCCTTCATGAGAGCCACAGGTTTCAGCTTCCCAGTTTATGTCTGGGTAGTTAAAGTCGCCCATAATAACAACCTCATTCTGATTAGCTGCTTCATCTATTTATTTGAGGAGTACTTCTCAATGGGTTTTGTTATATTTGGGGGCCTAAAGAAGACCCTTAGTATAATTTTATTATTATTGTTATTCCACTTATGTACATATACCCATAATTACTCCAAAATTACATTTCCTGTATCTAGATCTTCCCGCAGTGTTGGCTTCAGACAGGATTTTACATAGAGACAGACACCTCCCCCTTTCCGGTCTTTACGATCCTTTCTAAATAGACTGTAACCCTGTAAGTTAACTTTCCAGTCGTAGCTCTCATCCAGCCATGTCTCAGTTATCCCCACTATGCCATATTTTTCTTCAGCAATTAATAACTCTAGTTCATTTATGTTGTTGGTGAGACTCCTGGCATTGGTCCGCATGCAACTTAGAGATTTTTCGGTCTTCAATCTTTTAACCTTGTCCTTATTAGCTATTACTATCCCCCTCCCTCCACTCCATCCCCTGATTTATTACTAATTCGCTGATCTTTATCTTAACTATCTAACATGCTATACGTCCCTTGTTTAAATACTCCTCCAACTTCCTGGCCATTTCTCCCCCAATACAGTTGCCCCTTCCCCATTTAGGTAAAACTTTTAGATGTTAGTTCTCCTAATCTCACCCCTTCCCCTCCTGCTTTACTATTGTTCTTTCTTTCCTTTTCTCCCTTCTCTAGCCTTTAATACAACTTTGTTCACTATGTACCACATTGCCCTTACTTCTCAGGGGCTATAGTTTACATAGTGCTGTTTACTCATTTCCCTCATATTAATACACTTTGATTGCCCTTACTGCTTAAAAGGGTTGTGTGAGAAACCCCCAAAAAATAAGAACATATAGTGCAGTAATACTGAAGATAATCAGTAACTGTCACAATCCAGTGTGTGCACTACTTACAGACACGGTTATCTCACATATCATTGCCATGTTGGATGTTTCTCCTCACTGGGCTAGTGGATGGAGCTACAATTGCTAGGCGCGCTGTATGAAAACTACATTTCCCACATTCATTAAGACACAGTTTTTCCCAGAGAACCCCTTTAAAATCACGAATTCATGATATTTGTCCTTCTTTCCTGTTATCAATAACAAAATATCCAAAATCTATGTTATAAATAACAACAATGGATATGTCATAGTTAAAATAAACCCATTAGGCCTCATTTATCAAAACTGTAAAACATTAAGACTGCCTTTGTTCCCCATAATAACTAATCAGAGCTTAGCTTTCATTTTTCTAGAGTGGTTTACAAAATGAGAGCTGAGTTTTGATTGGTTGCTATGGGCAACAGTTTTCTGTTAGACATTTTAGATAAATGAGGCTCACTCAGGTTGCATAACTAGAACTCAGAATTCTCAGCTAAATGAGATGGGGCACCACCACCTAAAGACAATAACAGCAGCATAATTAACAATAACTATATATTATATAAGGTATAAATAATACCGCCACATATTGGGGAACCTAAATAGTAGTGTTGGACAGCAGAAAGCCACCAACTACTTGTTACGAATTTAAAAAAAAAAAAAAAAAAAAAAAAAAAAAAAGGTTTTTTTAAACCTTAGTAGGGCCCTCCTCAAGCCCAAAGCCCCATAGCAATTGCTATGGGTATAGTTATGCCTATGAGCTCAACTATACTTTGGCTGTATCACACAATGTCAAAATATTACTTATTTCCTGTGCTAGACTATGTTCACACAGTGTAATTGCGGTGCGTATTTCGGCATGTAATTGCTCTGCAATATGCCCGAAATGCGCCCCGCAATTGCGGTAATTCATAGCTCTCATAGAGTTACGTCCGTCTTCTCCAACGCATATTGAACGCCGGGGGAAAGAAGTGACATGGCTGGGAAAATGAAGCGGAGTTGGGCCGCCCCTAATCCTCTACCCCTACCCCACCTCTGCGCGATTTAGAAGTATGTGCTGGACAGTGCATACTTCTAAAAGCACCCGGCATATTGTGGCACGTACAGTATGCACCGCAATACGATGTGTGAACATACCCTTATGTAAAATAATAAAATTTTTAAAAAATTGGATTTTTGTACTTACCGTAAAATCCTTTTCTCGTCCAATTCATTGGGGGACACAACACCATGGGGGACACAACACCAGGGGTATAGGCCTTGCCTTCGGAGGCGGACACTAGGCGGATCAAACGTGTTAGCCCCGCCCCGACTGCCTATATCCCTCCTCCCTGACCCCCAGGGCTGATCAGTTGTACAAAAGCCGTGGCGAGAGGAGGAACAAAAGGAACCTTAATTCCCTGGCGACAAAAAACGAGGGCGGGGCCTGTGTCCCCAAATGAATTGGACGAGAAAAGGATTTTACAGCAAGTACATAAATCCCATTTTCTCGCCAATAATTCATTGGGGGGACACAGCACCATGGGATGCCCAAAAGCAGTCCCAGAGGGTGGGCAACTAGAAAACCTCATCAGCAGTGACAAGCATCAGCCCACTGCTAACTGAATTTCCCTACGGCTGAGAGTTTGCAGCAGCGAGGCCAAAGCTGAGTTGGGTAAAACCTAGACTAGGTAGGGCCAAAGCCCAGGTGACAGTTTTTGCAAACCTCCCAAAGTCGGGGCTGCAGCCGAACCAACCAGGCGGCCCCAACTGCTATGGGGATGACCCGTGACCTGCGAAAACTATGGACCAGATCCGGCTGAAAATGGGGGCCCTAGAGGACCCCAAAACCCCTGCAAGGACCCTCAGGGCTGACCCAAGAGGGCTGCGTGTACCTAAAGGACCGAAAAGAGAGGTAGAACCGAACGGCCCTGACCATGCCTACCCACGTAACAATCATTCTCAAAGAGGGAGAGGAGAAGGGCAAAAGGGGCAGAACTAGGTCTTCATCGATATGAAACAAGGGAAACCATCCTAGGGAAACGTAACGGAAACAAGACACAGAGTATCTTTGTCTTCCGCAGACCCCAGAACAGGGGCCGGCAGATAGAGCTGCCCATACAGTCACTTGGTGGCTAGAAGTGAGGGCCCACCCAGAAGGCCACCTTCCATAAAAGTAAACACAGGGAGACTTCCCGTGGAAGCCCGGAAGGTGCAGACTGTCTAATTTCCCGAACAGGCATTGCATCCCACGGTTCGATAGGCCTACGAACCCGAGGGACCTAGCGCACGACCCCCTGCAATAGAGACCTTAACCTGTGAGCGGGGGCCAGCTTGCGCTCCACAGAATTGGCGAACCGAACTCTGCCCTTTCAAGTGGGAAAGGGCGAGCCCGAGCTTCCGGCCTGACTGTGGAAAAACGGCACCAAAGGGTGAAAGTTTCTGGGCAACAGACCCAGGTGATCTAGGGTTGCAGTCGCAACAGCCCTGCTGTGAAACTGCAACCGCCGTACCGTGGATTGGAGCAGAGGGCCCTGCGACAGAAGGCCTGGGTATAAAGAAAAACGGTCAGGAACCATTTGCCAATCGGGCCAGAGTTCCGCGTACCCCGACCTGTGGCCCTAATCCTAAGGTGGAGGGCACAGCTGGTATCCTCTCTGACTCGAGGCACTTGAGCTCTCGAGGAAGAAGGGCCCCGGGTTAAAAAAGATGGGACAGACCAGCCTGCCTAAAGGCAGGACCAGCAAGTCCACTGTCAGCGCCAGGGGATTCCTGGCCATATAACTCGGGCGCTAGGGATTGAGACGACGCCACCATGTCAGCGTCACGCGTACCTCACCTCTGGCCAGGAAGGCGAAGCACTTCCGCCAGATGATTGGCCAAGCTGGTTTTCCAACCCCTGGAGGGGGAGTTGTCGACCAGGGTGGTACCGCTGCTCTGTCAGTGAAGAACCCTCGCAGTCATCAGAGAGAACTGCTCGGTGGTGTTGGCCCGACCCCGAACTGGGTGCCCCCCACATGAGCGGGGAACCCAATGCGAGAGCACTTACGGAAAGCGTTTGGGGTTCCTGCACGGAGATCTGACGACTGGCTTCCCAGGTGACTAGAGACCCCGCGACGTCCGGGAGGCGGGGGCCCCCCCCCCGAAACGCTGGTCTGTGGTGATGACCAGCCATTGCGGGGACAGAAATTACCTCCCTGATGTAATACCCGGGAAAGGGTGGGCACCAGCCAGGTCCCGGGCGAGCCTGGGGTGGAAGGGGCACTGCTGGGGGACAAGGGCAATGGAGACCTGTGTCACTGAGGGAGGATTTGCCCGCTGCAGGGAAACAAAGGAGCTGCGCAAAAGGACCACGCCTCGGAGGCGGGGCCTCAAGCTGCCAAACCCCCGCATGCAACACTAAAGAATATGCCAGGTGCGATACAGAGATTTGGGGCACGATTAAGTGCCGCAGCTTCCGACGGGAGAGAACCCTCTGGAACCTGATTTAAACATAAGTCATCCCTCGAAGTTCCATCCCTAATGATGGAAATCAGACTGGGATTGCTGCAATTACCCATCCAGCCGAAGCGCGCTGCAACTTCAGGGAATCCCGACGCTGACCCGGCAGGCGCATTTGAGGTGGGACCAACCCCCTGATGTGAAGGATCGTCATTAGGGGTGGCAAGAGCTACATGAGGAAACCCTTTGGGGCAGCAATGTCGAGAGCCTACTGTGAACACACCGGGGGCCGTTGATAGACCCGGGGCATAGGACAGAAAACAACCTGATGTCCCTAGCAGCTGAAAAAAACTCTCTGCGCTCCCGAGAAATACCCCTGACCAGAGCGACTGCAGTGGCAACCGGGCCCAAAACGCATACTGGTTGAGCACTTTAAGGACCGACATTGGCTCTAGTGAGCTGCCCTTATGCGAACCCTAAAGCGATTTGAAATAAAATGCTGAAAGAACGCTCAGACTCGGAGGCCGGCATAATCCCTCCTCGCCGGAGGAGAGTGCGGATTGCCAGAGGGAAACCGACGCCCGAGCCAGAGCCGCGGGTGCGGAGGCAGCTGCAACCGTGCTGGGGAAGCCAAACAAAGTGAGTCCTGAAGTGGCGACCCAGCAAAACAGGTAACCCCTGACCTGAACCTGCCAGATCCCCTGGAACTGGAGGAAATGCCCCACCCCAAAAAAGAATCTCGGGTGGGGACCAGTCTCTCAGCCCAAGCGCTAGTTGGGCAAAAAGGGGCTTGCGCGTTCTGAGAGGACAGTCACGTGAATGCCGCTGCACCGGCTGGCCCTGAGGGGGGAGCATACCACGTCCCTCTGTGGCCTCCCAGAAAAACCGCTTACCGCAGGCGAGCGGAAGCGCAACCAATAAGTCCTTGCCGGCTGCAACCCCCGCATAAATTTCTAGCTGCAGGGGACGGTTAACGTCCAATTCAGTGGCCGACGCTCTAGCCATCAAACGGGTTGACACCAGCGAGAACTTTCTGGGGCCGCAGAAAAAATCTGAAAACGGGAAGCGGGATTCCACAATCCCCTGTGGGAGCTTCCAGGCCCAAAGCCGTGCTGCAGCTGTACGGCCAGACCATGCAAGCTGAACTGCGGAGAAGCAAGCGCAGGTCGCAGGGCTGCCCCTGCCGCCCCAAGGCGGGCTTACAACAACCCATGAGGATGCCTGTCTGTGCCGTCACCAAGGACCACCGCGTCCGAGACAGGGATGGCCATAGACTACTTGAGCCGGGTGACTGGGGGGTCCCTGATGGGACCACCGACCACTATGACCCTGATCCTCCGGGAAAAGGGCGAAGAGACTTAAGTCGTCGTAGGAAAAACCAAAGCCTGACCGGATGTTTCCACTTCCTAGCAAACAGTTCTCAATTTCAGGCGTGCAGGGAACACCAGACACTGTCGCCTGCCGCCCTTAAGGAAGACCTCCTCCTGGGAGACATCCTCACCTTTAACATGAAGGGAGTCTGACAGCTCTGATAAGGGCTTGAACCACTGCTGTCATCCTATTTAACCCTGTCTGTCCCAGAGCCAGAGACAGGGGAGCCTCCAACAGAGGCCGTATCCAGGCCTGGAGCTTTCACACCCGTCCCCAATAGCCCAATAGACGGGGGAGGTCGGGGTACTCACCAATCCGATGTCTTCGGGCGTCGCGGCATCACCCCTTCGGTACCATAACACACAAGGTGAGTTACCGTAATCCATAAAAGGCCGCGGAGGCGGCAGGTGGGGATGGGTGAGCGGCGGGGAGGAAGACCAGCCAGCTAAAGAACTTGACTGGGTTCCTGACGCCCTCAGGGGGGACAGTGTCACGGTACAGATACGCGTTGACGGGCGCCTTGATAGGCGAGAGCCGTGCGCTCGATCACCTTCCAGCGGGCGAGAGCCGTGCGCTCAATCACCTTCCAGCGGGCGAGAGCCGTGAGCTCGATCACCTTCCAACGGGCGAGAGCCGTGTGCTCGATCACCTTCCAACGGGCGAGAGCCGTGTGCTCGATCACCTTCCAACGGGCGAGAGCCGTGTGCTCGATCACCTTCCAACGGGCGAGAGCCGTGTGCTCGATCACCTTCCAACGGGCGAGAGCCTGTGCTCGATACTTCAACGGCGAGAGCCGTGCGCTCAATCACCTTCCCACGGGCGAGAGCCGTGCGCTCAATCACCTTCCAGCGGGCGAGAGCCGTGTGCTCAATCACCTTCCAGCGGGCGAGAGCCGTGTGCTCAATCACCTTCCAGCGGGCGAGAGCCGTGTGCTCAATCACCTTCCAGCGGGCGAGAGCCGTGTGCTCAACCACCTTCCAACAGGTGAGAGCCGTGTGCTCAATCACCTTCCAACAGGTGAGAGCCGTGTGCTCAATCACCTTCCTGCAAAGGAAAGAAAAATAACAAAAACTCTGCAGAGCAGCGTCTGCCTCCTACAGACACTAGGCTGAAAACTGATCAGCCTGGCGTCAGCAGGAGGGATATAGGCCGTCGGGGCGGGGCTAACACGTTTGATCCGCCTAGTGTCCGCCTCCGAAGGCAAGGCCTATACACATGGTGCTGTGTCCCATGGTGCTGTGTCCCCCAATGAATTATTGGCGAGAAAAATACCCATGAAATAACCAGAGATTGCAAACAATGCAGGTGAAGAGGTTATAAGGGCTGTATGGCAGATTTTACATTTAATAGGTACCTGACATCCGGATAAGCCTCTGCTGTCTGCATGCCTATAGAGGAGGTAATGTCTAAGAAACCCACTAGATGCACAATGTTGCTATATATTGTTCTATTCTTCAGTGCATTTATTTAACCAGCTTCCGTTGTTTACTGTATATACATTTCACATCAGCAGAAAGAAAAACCTTCATACATTACCTGTCATTGTGTAAACTTAACAAATCGTTATCTTTCCGTCCTAATTCTGTTTGCAGTATTTCCAGATCTTTCTGGAGTCTGGCATGCGAGGATAGAAGATTTTGTAAAGTTTCAGACATTCTGGTCCTTTCGTCACAAACCTCAGACAGTTGCTGCTGAAGGGCAGCTTTCTATAGGACATAAAATAAAATAAGTTATTATAGGAAACCACAGGAAAGAATGTTAGCTGCACTCATTAATTAAGTGTAGATTCATCAGGGTGCACTCACAGTATGTCGCTCCTTCTCCCCGGAAGTGTCAATCTGCTGCCTGAGCCTTTTCTCTTTTTTGATGGCTTTATCTTTGGCCTGAACTGCTAATTCAAGCTCTTCCTCTTTACTAAGTAATAAGTGTTCAGCCTGTTAATGATAGAACGCATATAACGTCATAGTACATCATTATTTTCAGAAACGGACAGGTATGTTTCTAACCTTTTCGCTGCCAAGGATATATCTAACACACAGGTGTCAAACTGCGGCCCTCCAGGTGTTGGGAAACTACAACTCGCATCATGCATTTGTATAATCTATAACAGTGGGCATTATGGGAGTTGTAGTTTCCCCAACAGCTGGAGGGCCGCAGTTTGACACTCCTGAAACACATCATGGGTTTAAAGGGAACTGTTGCATTGATTATGCCCCCCTTGTTGCGAACAGCACAAGCTAGTGTTAGACATGCTGTTTCCATTGATGTGTCCCCTATTCTGTAAGATGCTTTAGTTTTAAGGCCTCGTTCACACGGCTTATTTCAGAACGTATTTACAACGGATTTCCGATGTAAATACGTTCTGAAATCAGTTGAAACTCAGTTGCAAATAAGTGCCACTAAGTGTGGCACGTATTTGTAACTGATTTCCCGACGGATTCACCATCTACAATCCTTGTAGGTGGTGAATCCGTCCGGAAATAATTGACATGTCAATTGTTTTTTCCGTCCGGATTGCCGTCGTCAATCCGCGGCGGCAATCCGGAACGGAATTTTGCGTCGTGTGAACGACGCGCCGTATTTTCTATTGAAATCAATAGAATATAGGCTGTGAGTTATTTTGGACGGATTTGCCGACGGATTGACGATCGTCAATCCGTCGGCAAATCCGTCCGAAATAAGCCGTGTGAACGAGGCCTAATGCTCAAATCTGGCAGTTTCTAGCTTGAAAAGAGTCCATTTTATTCATGAGCAGGTGTTAGCCCCGCCCATCCAACAGGTATTCACATACTTTGAATAGGTACAAATAATAGGTTAATCAGCTGTGAGGTGGCGGGGCTACCGTTAGGTGGGCGGGTGATGAATGAAACAGACTCTTTTCATAAAAAGGTGGACTTTTTTCTGACTGCAAACTGCCAGATTTGAGCATTAAATACTCTAAAACTCCAGCATCTTACAGAATAAGGGACACAGCGCTAGAAACAGCAGGTCTGTCACTAGCTTGTGCTGTCCTCAGCAAGGGGGGCATAATCTATGTGACAGGTTCCCTTTAAATCGATTGCTGCAGCATCTATTTAACACTCAAAATCTTAACTTATAATTGATACCACACTCAAAGCTCAAAGTCAGGTCTGAACAACATATGGCCCGGCAAGGCATTTCTGGTGGCCCACAAAGAGGGCAAAGATTACCTAAACACTGCCCAAAACAGTGGTATCACCCAGTCTGAGGGCAGTCCTGGGTAAGCTGGTCCCCACGTCCTGTGATGTTGTGCAGGTGTGGTCTAGACACAGTTTTGGGACATAGAACTTGTTTGAAGTAAAGGATAAAAAAAATGTACTTATTGGTTTTAGGTCACTGTATGAGAGGAAACTGCAGATCACATTAGAGAAATAGATCACAGCCTCAGATCTCTCATGTAACCTCTGTACAGTATCCAATGACCTCAGAGACAAAAGTTGCTTCACATTTTCCAATAAGTGAATGTTCACACAGTGTTTTTTAGATACGTGTTTGGATACGTTTTCGGACCCAAACGTGTCTAACAATGCTCAGCGTGTTTTACATATGTCTTTCGCATGCGATTAACAGATCCGATCAAAGAATTGACGTCAATTCTTGATCTGTTTTATGCATCAGACACCTATTTAAAACTATAGGGTACGTTCCTGCTGCACAGAAAATGTATCCAAACACATACCACGCTTTGGGTACGTGTTTAGATGCATTTTAACGCAGCGTTTTTCAATAAATTTTTCGGATTGAAAAACTTATTAAAAAACGCAGTGTGAACATCCCCTAGGAGGATCTGCGTTTTCTGATTGTCACATTTGCTGGATGTTTATTTATCCCTACCAAACCAGTCACAAGATAACCCCTGGGCCTAAACCAGTTGTTGACTTCATTGTGAAATGAACCTAATGGTATCTGGCGTAGAGATCTTTGGTATCTTCAATTCTGATGAGCCAGTTATTATAGACATAGGTCACATGTATGAACTCTGCACAACTTTTATTTTTAGGCAATGTGCATCTCAGGATCTGCTTGCGTCACACTTTTAGCCACCAATATGAATTTTTTATATATATATTTTTTTACACAATGTTATAAAATTATGCGATAGCACACATGAGTTTAAACTGTTGGGTTACGCAGTAGAATAGATTGCTTTTACTTTGTAATTCAGGTATTATTTGGGTGTGTATCAAAGTATAAAAAATGGCAACTAAAGGTTTAAAAGCCATAACTAGCTGGAAAAGCTGGGATATTGGATAATAACTAGAATACCTAAAGGTTTAAATCAGAGGTTTGACTTTTGATTATTAGTTTTCTTAAGCACTTTTAGCTTTCTGGGTAATGTGCAAGGTCATATGATTTTGAGGGGAGAGGTTTCCTCCTGTGGAGGAAGTTATAATCACCGTATACTGCAATTTGCTTTTAGCTAGGATTTAGCTAGGACTCTGTGCTGTCAGAAATGCGTAAGCGGAAACTTAGTGCGAAGAATGTAAGAATGGGGATGTGCCAGTTATTTGGCGTCAAAAGACTTTAATAGACCTGTTCTATATATGTATGAACAGTCACATTCCAAAGTTTGGCACGATAAGCACCGGTGTTACACTTTGTAATACGCCAAAGATTTGGAGAGTTCTGGAGGCGTGTTGCACTAAATTCATAGAATTAGACACATTTATGATTCTTTGACGCCAAATCTAGGTGCATAACATTTAGAACTGCCAGACCAGGTTAAAGGTGGTCTGCCTGAGCCAGAATTGTCGTAGTGGCTCTACAATGCGCCTATATGTATGAACTGCAGAAGACCAGGTTCATACATTCTGCCGCATTCTATGCTACCTCAAAACGATTTAGAACTGACCTGTCAGCACCAACGTTCATACATGTCGCCTTTGGTGTTTTCTCACCGAATGTGTTGTGACATGAACATGTATTTTTTATATGATGCCTGAAGCTTTTATGGATTTTGTACAAAAAAGCTGTAATTTTTTTTTTATTGGAGAGGCGGTGACAGTCTATGTCTTTGATGCAGTGCTACAGATCACCAGTTGAGGAGTGGATTGGGTGTCATGAACGCCAAGTGTGAGCTAGTTGATTTTTTTCTATGTTGGTTCAAGAACAACGAGGAATTGCAATGTCCCACTCTGTCCCCATAACTGACCTGCTGCAACTTTGCTTCTAATCTCTGCACTTGGATTTTGCTTGAGTCAAGTGCTGAATTTACCTAAATTGACAAAACCAAAGAAATGATAGACTTACAATATGAAGGCCTCAGGAAAATAGAATAGGGCCTTAACAAAGGTACATCAATAAATCTCTGTACACCCTGAATGACAGATAAAATTTGCTCAATTACACACTGCACTACAGAGCGATTTTCCTAAAAAATTATACTTCTAATAAAGAGGTTGCAATAGCGCCTGCACAGGTGTCACTGACAAAAGGTAAAGGTATTTTCCGTTGGAACACAATGAGCCTTATGAGTATTTCTATGTCTGAGACTGAATGCTGACCCCAAAAGAGACACCCCACTGCACTTTCCTTCCTTAAAGGGGTTTTGCCACAATCTCATTTCATACCTCCTTCATCAACTCTGTGTGCTCAGAACGGGGTGTGTGTGATTTGTTTGAATTGCATATCAATTGCCCAACAGTACTGGGGACTGGATGCAAGTAGAATACCAGCAGCCGCCCCCCCCCCCCATGCATGGAAGGTGTGCGAGCGGCTGTCTTACGGGTATTTTTGTATCTGCATAGTTTCCCAACATGTGGTACTACGGCTTTTTTACTTTTTTGCATGCTATGTGAATAGATGTCAATTTAAGGTGCAGCTTTCTTTCCACCTAGTGGAGAGATGAATGGGTTACCACCCATCAGCTGCACCTGGGTATTTTTCTTTAATAGCATGGGGGTTTGTGCTGCCTCTGTGCTGTGTTTAGACTCATCTCAGCTTTTTCTAGCAGTGAGTATGGCCATGTTTCTGGTTTTTTGAGTAATTTTTTCCCATTTTTCTGTATATTTTATCATGTGACTCAGCAGGATGACATCACCATGCCTTTCCTCTCTCTAGTCAAAGAAAGGTCTGTTTATGTATAGAGCTGTGAGTAGCTACAATGTAGCTCAAAGGTAAAGTTTTTGCCTCATAGCACCAGGGTCCTAGGTTCAAATCCCTGCAGGAACCAAACCTATGGATTTCTTTCTCTTTATCAATGCACAGACCTCATTGAGGTTTCTTTTTCATTTATTTGCACAGTTTGACTAATTACTAAGGATTATAGAAGACGGGAGTACAATGACAGCACCTGGGGTTTGAACACTCAGTAGCTGCCTGAGAGGAGATGTGATGTCTGAGCATGTCTGACCAGGACTGAGGAGCTCTCAGCCCTGGTCGTATCCCCTGGAGACCAGCTGTAAACAATGGATCACTAAAAGGAGCAGCTAAAACAAAAATGGTCCAGAATATTTAATAATGATGAATAGTGAAAATGTTTATTATTTAATTTGTAAGCTTCCCACAACAATTTTAATTTGTGGCAAAACCCTTTTAATTTCCAATGAAGAAGCTTTTTTTCTTGCAGCCACTTGGTGCAGCTTGTGAGTAAATAAGCAGCTGATCTGCTGCTTTGAATGGGCTACAGGAATGTAATGGCTAAGGATAAGGGGCCTAGCCTTTCACCTGCTCTCAGGTGTGCAATTGGGATCTTCAATGATCGTATCTGTCCACCCTAAAGACTCGGCTGTGGTACATGGTACATCCTGTTACTATAGCTGCATAGCACTCCATTTTTCTGGACAGCCGTAATTTTGCTCAGTAAGCCAGTGAATGCTGGTGAGACGCTCTATGCTTCTGGGGAGTATCAGGTGGGGAACTTATCTGGGAGCAAGGGACATCAGCATCCAGTGGAAAAGGTCAGAGCAATGTAGATGCCCATTTATAACAGCTTAGTTACAGCAGTATACTTAAAACAGTACCAATGCCCAGAAACGTCAGCTCGGTGTTCTGTCATAACAATCTGACCAGTACAATCCAGAAGCCCTTTATATACATTGCATCTACATGTATTACACATACCTACACACAGGTAAAAGTATATTGCGTGTATTATCTATGCTGCATCGTAGAGAGTAATATATTATATATATATATATATATATATATAATATATTTTTATATATAGCTATTTACGTTGTCTCTATATATAGGCATATGTAGGGCGATTCCCAAGGAAAGTCGCAAAATTACACTCTTAATATTCATAACTGAGAGACTAGAAGACAAATTTATTAACCTGAAAAGACGCACTATCTATCCAAGCTTTTACTATACAACACCATATATGTATATGACTAATGTTCAATATACGTATATGACTAAGCCAGATCTGCTTTTGCTCTTTAGTCACCAGTCATTTACCGCTGATGTTACTTTATCTTCAGGTCTTTACTACAGGCACTGGCCTTTTTGAATAGCCCAGTACTAGTTCCAAAAAATCTCACCCATAATTTCTGAAACTCTTTGTGCATGCATGGGAAACACAGTTATCAGTTAAAACAATGAGGCACATTTATTAAGGCACTGGCGCCAGAATCCTGGTGAAATTTGCACCAAAAATAATGTAGTGCAAGTTTTTATTTTGTATTTTAAACAGTTTCTAGATACTTCTATACCTTGTCTGTCAAAAGGAGTGTGACCTCTGTAAAAGGAGTGTGGCTGCGCTGAAAAGGGCATGGATTAATCGGCGCCAAAAAATACCCCAGAATTTTGCCACAATTCGTAACATAAAGTAAGCCAACTAATAGAAGGTGCTAAGACTAGACAGTCGAAATATGTGCCAAATTTATGAACACTATGATAAATGTGGCGCACTGTAAGACTGTCAAGTCTAAGTTTACACTGTCTTAGGGTTAGGCAATATTGATAAATCTGCCTGTGTTCCCTAATGATACAGCATGTTAACAGTTCCCTATTTATCATCTGCTATTATTCTTAACTACTGCAAATATTCCTTCTTTGCTAAAGATACTACTTTAGAATGCTTACAGGAGTATTTCGCTGCTACTGGAAAATATTTAGTGTGACCTCTGTACTAGAATATCTTCCACACCCGGAGGAGTGTACAGTCTGCATGTGTTGCCATGCAGGCTCCTGCCTCCCTGTGCATGGGACCTTAGTCTAAAACTGTAAATGTATATGTGTAGCTGCTTACCTGTGTGTTTTTAGCCTGTAAGGCTGCATTAAGTTTATGGAGTTTACAATTTTCAGAGTGAGCATCACCGAAGGATTTCAAATCAGATTGTAACTTCTCTACTGTGCTCTAGAACAGGAGGTAAAAAGAGAAATTAGAAACATAACATTAAAGGGGTGTTATTGTTTCATTAAATGGTCTTCAGAATAAGGGGACAGTGAAAACAAGCAACTTTGCAATTGGATTCATTAGCAAAGCTGCCCTTTTTCTCACAGTGGGCCCTTTTTCTTGTGTTTTTATTTACACTGATATCAGTGTGGGTCTAATCCCTCCTCCCTTTCAATTCATAGCTGAGAGCTCATTTACATTCAGTACAGCCCTGGGGGATTCACGGAGCTGTGTGTCTGACTCAGAGTTAGGGGCCGTAGCATTTTCTGTTTCCACACCTAGCAGAAACAGACTGCAGCAGATTGTACAATGAGAAAACATGACAGTTTTGACCCTGTGCCTAACTCTCCTGCATACACGCAGGTTCTTAGAAAGTGTAATACATCTCCGGAGTCAGTGCTCAGATTAGATTGAATGCGCCTGTGGTATGTATACAGCTCTTATAAAATAAGACTGATAGGGAGAGACACAGTGATATGTGGACTCAGAGGGGAGAGGGGAGGGGAGGGAGGAGGGGAGGGAGTCTCAGGCCAGCAGTGAAGGGGGGATGATGTCATCCAGCTGGGAGGGGAAGAAACGCCCCTGCATTCACAGAGCTGGGAAGCTAAGAGAAGTGTGACTCAGCTGAAGTAAGGAAGCGATACATCCCCTTTAAGACTTGCATCACTGGTATCCTAACCAAACTGGTAAAGCTATAGAATTTTTTCAAATGACCTCTAGAAACATCTGTAGTTACAATTAGGGTGACATGTATGAATGGGGCTGTGCCAGTTTTCTGGTGTACTTTAAGCCAAAAATAATGTATCAACAGGCGTACTCCAAACTTTGGTGCGATAAGTCCCTTTGTAATGCGCCAAAAACACTTTTTAGTGCGTCAAAGATTCGGGGTGTTCTGGGGGCGTCGCACCAAAGTCTTAGAACTAGACACATTTATATGATTCTTTGACGCCAAAGTCTGGCGCATAACAGTTAGAACAGCCAGACCAGGTTAAAGGTGATCTGCTTGAGCCAGACTTGTCGTATTGGCACTAGACTGCGCCTGCAGAAGAACAGGTTCATACAAGCTGGTGCATTCTATACCGCCTTAAAGCTATTTAGAACTGGACTGTCAGCGCCAGAATTCATACATGTCGCCCTTAGTGTTCAACTGCAAACATGCTCACCTATAAAGTGGCTATGTCGATGAATAATTGCATACCAAAACTCCAGAAAGACTGTTACTATCTGCTTTAACGTAATCTGAAGTGTTTCTAACTTTATAAAATACCTTTTTGATCATGTTTTTCTTCCATATGTCTCTCTGGTGCTGCTGCTAATCTGTGCTGCTTGGGGCAGAATGTGGACATAATCCATGTCCTTCCCCATCTGGCAACTGATGATGATATAATCCTTTCTTACTATCCCTGCAGAAGACGTCTTCTCAGCTATACTGTCTTGCTACTGCAGCGGCTCTGCTCCTTCCCTGAAAAGCAGGACAGCAAGCTATTTCTCTTGGCTGCTTTAGGGTATGTTCACACAGCGTTTTGAATAAATTTTTCGTAAAAAAACACATCCAACACGTACCCAAAGTGTGCTGCGTGTTTGGATGCGTTTTTGCTGCATCGCACACGCACCCTAGAGTTTTAAATAGGGCGTCTGCTGCGTCAAATGGATCAAGAAATTAATGTCAATTGTTAGAACGGATCTGAAAGACGCATGTAAAACACGCATCGGCAATCACTCGTCTCAATGCGAATTCGTGTTTTACATTAAAAGCAATGTAAATCACACTGCACATTGTTAGATGCGTGTTTGGGTCCGAAACACGGATCTAAACACGCATCTAAAAGACGCCGCATGAACATACCCTTTCAGTGAACTATGCAGAAATCTGGCTGTGTGTGAAAGTCTAAGCATGTAGGTCACTTTTTAACAATATGTGAACAGCAAACGTTAATATATTATTGATCTGATCATATGATTGATCTGATTTTTGATCTCACCTGCAGCTTCCCTTTTTCATATGCCAGTTTGTTCTTGCTATCCGTTAATTCATTTAACAATAACTCCACATGTCTTTTTGTATGCTAAAAGAGTATATACAAAATATTAGCAAGAAAGACAGTGTACCTAGAAAGAATCCACAAGCCATCTAGCATTTCAAATAAAGTAAAGGGTATGTTCACACAGCGTATTTGAAATCCGTATTTTGGTACGTATTTGATACTGAAATATGTATTTAATAATGTTCCTGTCCGACCTAATTGATTTCAATGTAAAATACGTACTGTCGTTAACATGATATATATATATTACATTGTTAAATATGTATTGGGGTCAATTTTTTGGTATGTAAAACGTACCCAAATACATATTTAACAAACGCTGTGTGAAAAAACCCTAAGGCCTTGTTAACATACTGCTTATGTCTGGCGGTATAGTGGCGCCGTATGCGCGACTCGGATTTGCGACTTCAGTACGGCGCCAATACGCGGCAGCAATTACGGTAATCCACTGCTCTCATTGAGAACAGTGGAATCCGTCGCTCCTCCCCGCTCGGCGAATTGGCCGCGGGAGAAGAAAGTGACATGCACATTCTTTACGCCGCGTACGCGCCGTAAACAATGCATTGTCTATGGGTCCGGGAGCGGCGCCCCGCCGCGCTCCGGCCCCGCCCCCGTCTCGCCCCTTAATCACGGCGGATTTGTGCGCTCAATACGGCGCACAAATCCGTCGGGAATAAGCCGTGTGAACACGGCCTAAGAGTGCTTTAGCCTCTTAAAATGTACTCATTATGAATATGGCGGAATAGTAGAGCACAGCACTCTCTGAATGATGTAGAGAAAGTGAGAACAATCAGACGGCAGGGATACCGCACAGTATCTTGAATAGTATTACCTACTCAATGCCTTTTCAAACCATGTTATTCTTTATCTATAAAAATTGATTTTCTTTAGCGTATTTTACAAGAAGCTTTGATAACCTAGGACTCATTTAGCCCCTTTAAACACTAGGATGAATAAGTATGTCCTGGGAATGCTAAAAGGGGCAAAAAGTGGGCTCATGGTCAGGATCGGAGACAACGCCAATCCCAGTCATTTAAGCCTTTAGTTGTCATGACTGCGGCATCCATTGCAGCCCAGCATATGATAAGACTGCGAGGTGCCGTCCAGTTGCTATGGCAGCTGCAGGCCTAATGGAGGTCTTTGTAGCTACCATATTTGTACTCCTATTACTCCCTGCCATATATGTATTATATTCTACTGATGTCCTGCAGTCTAGTATAATCGATCACATATTGTAGTCCACTAAGGGAACAAAAACTTACTGTAAAAAAAAAAAAAAACACACACTAAAAAAAACCCCCAAAAACACTAAATATCCTATCAATGGACATCACTGTGTCCGTAAATGCCCAATCTAAAACAATCTCATGTTACTTTTTCCACAAGGTGAACGTTGTTTTAAAAAAAAAAAAAAACACATCAGAATTGTTATTATTGGTCATATTTCCTCTCAGAAAAAATGAAATTAACAGTTATCAAAAAGTCGCATACACTCCATATTGGTACCAATGAAAACCAGGCAGCACCCTGTAAAAATGTAACCCATCACACAGCTCTACCGAAGGAAAAAGAAAAAAAAAAGTTAGTTATTGTTCTCAGAAAAAAGCAATGCGAAGGAATTTTGTTTCAAAAGTTGTTTTTTTTTTTAAAGTGGTAAAACACAAGAAAAACTACTGTATGTAAATTTAGTAGCACTGGAAGAGTACCGACTGGCAAAATAAAGATAACATGTAATTTATTTCACTCAGACTCTGTTAAAAAAAAAAAAAAAAAAAATAGCTTAAGTGTTTTTTTCTCATTCCACCCCACAAAGAATTCTTATTTACTCCCAAATTCATTAAATTGTATCATTAAAAATACAACTCATCCTGTAAAAAATAAGCCCTAATATGGCTATGTTAACAGAAAGATAGAACAGTTATGACTTTTGGAAGGCAGGGAGTTGTTCTTATTATACCAATCATGTCTATTTGACATATTTAAATCATTAAGGGAAGAATGCCAGTCTATGAAATATATACATACCTGTTCTTGATCTAGCACTGCCGCACGTTCTACAAGACGTTTATTTTCCTGCTCTTGTACCCACAGAGAACTCTGGAGCAATTCTTGTTCCAGCTGCAAAATATTAAATGTCATGTAAAAAGATAACTAAACAGGTGCTAAGAAAACAGGGTGTTCAAAAGTAGCTGATAAGGAGTCCTACCAGGAGAGAACCAGAGAGGGCTTTAGTGTATAATTAATATTAACTTCCACTGATCACATCCCAGGATAAAATATAATATCAAAAATCTTTAATAGAAATTTATTAGAGGGGTTGTCTCACCATGCAGCTTCAGGGATTCATAGCCAGCTTTAGGCTCGCACTTCCTGGTCAGGCTATGGGTGATTCTATAGCAGTGATTGACATATCAGCTCTGCTGTTCCTAATTGATTCTGTTAGAGTTAGATGACTGCAGGAGACTTATAAAATGTAGCACACAAGGCTACAGAGCTCTAAAGGCTGTAAACTTGTCATTAGGCTATGTAAATAAACTCTGTTGCTAGAGATAAGACTCAGCAGAGCGTGATTCACACTGGTCGAACGACAGCTTGTGGGGCATTCAGATGAGAAAGTAGCGTCTTCATTTACCCTTCCCTACATGTTAAAAGCTTATTATTGTGCTTATAAAACCCCTTTAACGCTTATTAGGCCCAAGTCCTGCCATGCTTAGGGGCCCATGAGGATTTCGCCTGATGACCTGTGGGCCAGTCCAAGTCTGCTGTCAGGTGAATTGTGATACCTAATCTGACAGCAGGAAAGAAGATTGAACACCCTAAAAATAGTGGAAGTCATTCTTACCCTGCCCATGTACAATAACTGACAGTTTTCCCTGTTTCAGTGTGCAGTGTCATTCACTGTATTTAGGCAGGGTCAGATGTACATTAACTTTCTCTTTCATGACTTCCTCTGCTTTTTACTCAGAAATCTTACTTTGAATTTTATAAACCTATACTGCTCACAAAAAGGATATTTGACTTTTGGCTGAAATTTCAGGATGAACATATGATTCCTTGATTTTTTATTTTTTTTTAAATGAGCTAAATGACAACTTGCTGATCTCCAAGGGTATGTTCACACGGCTTAATTGCGGGGGCAAAAGTATGCCCAATTACGCACACGGGGGGGGGAGGATTGTAGCGCGGCCATGACATGCATATCCGCGCTTTCATGTATATTACATCGTATGTACAAGCGGGGGCGATCCATAGTCTTACGCGAACTATGATTACTATTCGGCATCTTGCCCGTATTAGAGCGCAAATACGATGCGAAATGCGTGCCGGAATTTGCCCATGTGAACATACCCTAACAAGGAGCTAAATGGCAAAATTCACAACAGGTGTTTTATCCCTGAATCGCCTAATAAATTTAGGGGATCAATTTGAATTTGGATTCATGCTATTCACATTTTGACATCATAAGACAAAGACAACACCTTACAATTGATCAAAAGTACCTTGCCATCGCAAGGCTTCAAGCAGGATGCTCTCAGACGGAAGTGGCTACTGAGCTTAGAGTTTCACACAGTTTCATCAGCTGGTTGTAACAGAGATACAGAGAGACTGGAAGAGTGGACATTCTTTGGCTACATCACACACTGATGACTGCTTCATTGTAAACAATGCCATGAGAGTCTGGATGATGTATACCCCGCAACTCTAGGCACGTTTAAGGGAGGTGAAAGGCAACGAAGTGTCACGCCAGACCACCCGTAATTGTTTACATCAGCATGGTCCAGGGAGCATCTACGCTAGTTCTCAGTGCTGTTCAGTGATGAAAGCCGATTCACTATGAGCAGAAATGATGACGGCCAACAATGCTGGAGACGTCAAGGAGAGTGCTATGCATCAGCCAGGTCAGGTATCGGCCAGGTACTTTTGCCGGTCGCCTAGCACACAGACCACGCTGATGTAAATGGTTATGAATGGTCTGACATGATACTTGGCTGTCTCTCACCTCCCGTAAATATGCTTGAAGTTGTGTGACATTCATCATTTGGTTCCACATGGAATTCAGTGTATGATGGAGGCAAAAGTCGTTCACTTCTTTGCCTGTGACTCTGTCAGTCTCTCTGTATCTCTGTTGCAACCTGCTGATGAAGCTCAGTGGCCACTTCAGTCTGAGAGCATCTTGATTGAAACCTTGCAATTGTGAGGTATTGGTGATCAATTGTAATGTGTTGTCTCATGATGTCAAAATGTGAACAGTATACAAACGATCAAGTCCCCGAAAGGTCAGGTACCATAGGGGATTTGCTTGTGTAAGTAAAAAAAAAAAAAAAAAAAGTATAAAACATAATAAAAAATATTAACAGGTGAATTTTTAAATCCTTATATTGCACTTCATGCTTTGACGATGTGGAATGTACCATATTTTCTTGATCAATAAAGTTTACTTTAAAAAAAAAAAAAAATCACCCCTCTTGCCATTTTACAAATAAAGAAATAAAAAAAATATAAAAAGTTACACATAATTGGTATTGCAGTGTCCGTCAAAGTCTGATTTATTAAAATAGAACATCATTCATTCCTTACACTGAACACAGTGGAAGAAAACAATTCCAGACACCAAAATAGTGTGGTGGTTTTTGGTCATTTCTTATCGACAAAACATCATAAAAACAAAACCCCCTGAAAAAATCTGCAAGTACGTTTTTTTTCATATTTCACCCCTTCCATTTTTTGTTACGGTTTCCCAGTATATTTTATGGTATGTTCAATGGCACTATTAAAAAATACATCTTGTCCTGCTAAATAATAAGCCCTCATGTATGCAGGTGGAAAAATAAGAAAGTTATGGCTTTTGTTAGGCGGGGAGGAGAAAAAAAAAATATCACCAGCTTTCAGGAAATGGTTACATTTTTTTATCTCAAAACTTTACCTCACTTTAGGTTAA